>JARYGA010041009.1:0-81402 GCA_030545235.1 Helianthus tuberosus | reverse complement strand
GGAAATTTTAGTGAAAATGAGTTTTTCACTAAATATTTTAGACATTAATAATATTTATATATGTGTTGTATAAATAATTATTTATGGTTTGTGTTCAAACTATATCCAAATAGAGCTAAGATGATTGAGATATCGAAGCTTGAAGTTGTATGTTTGGAACAAACAAAGATGAATAAAATGGATTAGTTTTGTCAACTTGTCCCACATAGGTGGGACGACAAAACTCAAAGTGGTATATAAGGAGGAGCACTCCTTGTAATTGTTTCCTTAAAGGCAAACACTAGTGGGGGGACAAAAGGGTGTGCCGCACCCGCACATATGCGCGCGAGTATGGATGACGCATAACCAAGTGGCGTCCTGGTATGCATAGTGGCATCCGTGTGGCGCGCAAGTATAGATGGCGCATGACCAGGTGGCGTCCTGGTATGCGCAATGGTATATGTGTGGCACGCGACTCCATATGGCCTGGCGTAAGGTCCATGTAGTGTGTTGCATGGGTTTGCGGATCAGTTATGGCACGCGCGCAGGTTACAGTAGTAACTAGGAGCACTGGTCTGCACACCTTGCGCATGCGCGGGTTCCATACAATGTGGCGCACAGACTGAAGAGCCACTTCAGGCGCGTGTACATGTCTGCAACGGTAACAGAGCAACTGGCAGGACCTGGTCAAAGCTAGCTGTTACAACTCGTTTAATGCGTGTCATGATGTATATGACCGTTTTTGACTAACCACTTAAGTCCATTTAATTAGAGATTAATGTCATATTCATTATCTTGTTTATTACAAGATTAATGTTATAATTATGACAAGATTAATGTCTATTTTATTACTAGTTTTAATTAGATTAAAACTATGGGTGTATAAATATGAACTTGGTGGTTCATACTAGAGATACAAGGAAATAGACATTCTCTTTAGTCTCGATGTTTCATTGAGAGGAGTACTCTCAATTTTACACAACTTCACATTGTTCCAATTTTTATGAACACCAATTTATACCCGGTGTAATCTCGGGCGCGAGAGTCATCTCCGGCAGTACAACTACTGCTTCTGTTGTTGTATCCTGGAAACAGACCGTCTGAGAGGAGGCGCAGAATCTGTTTTAAGGGCCCCGTGTCTAACACGATCCTCAACCAAAATCGTCAACGACAGTTTGTTTATTCTTGCAGCGGAGGTTTATTCAAGATGGTGCGGTTGAAGTTCTTCCAAAGTTGTTGGCTTGAATCAAGATTGGTACAATTAAATTGTATTTTATTTTCGTTTATTTAATTTTTGTAACCGGTATTGTACTAGAAGAATTTCCCACAAATAACGAGAGTCTCGTTATTATTTATTTTATTAATATTTTTAATAAAAAGTGAACCTAGTTCCTACAATCGTAAAACAGACTTTCGTGAAGATTGTTGCTACAATCTTAAATCCCTTCTCTACGAGGATTTAGGTTCACGAAAGTTTAAATATTTAATGGGATTTTTGTTAAAATCTTGAAAATATGTTTGGGAAATATTTATTTAGTACAAAGAGTTTGATAGTTGTTTATTTTCTAACGAGCGTGTTAGAAACGATTTAACGACTTTGTCAATTGTTTATTTCTAACAAGCGGGTTAGAAAACGTTTTATTTTATATAAACCAAAAACGGCTTATGGCAATAAATAATCGTCTAATTTTCTAATTGGCGTATTAGAATTAGTTTATCTTATAACCAACTATTTTAACGTTTTGCAATCGTTAATTTCTAACGAGCAGGTTAGAACCGGGTTAACTATGATAAACTATTTAAGATGATTTGTAATCGTTTTATATATTTTCTAACGAGCGTGTTAGAAAAGATATGTGTTCATTTCTAACGAGCGTGTTAGAAAACGTTCATTTAAGTAAACCAAAAGTGAATAAATGTATTCGTTTTATTTCTAACGAGCGCGTTAGAAGATGTTTACTTTATAAAAACCGAATTTTTTGAATGTTTGTTCAACATTTAAATTCTAATTAGCATATTAGAATTGGTTATCATACAAACCACTCTTTTTAACGATTGATAATCGTTATTATCTAACAGCGGTTAGAAATGGTTTGAAAATGATAAACCATTTATTTAAACGATGTGTATTCGTTTTATTTTCAAACGAGCGAGTTTGAAATTGTTTTATTAAACTATTATAAGGTTTATTGTCTTGATTTGTAAGCAAAACATAAATATATAGTTTAATATTAAAACACTTGCAAAACGAGAAATGTTTTGAACGAATAAAACATGTCTTTGCGAAGTATAAGTGATTCGATACTTCCACGAGAAGTATAACGTCTTGAACCATATAATAGTCTTGGAGAGACTATTTTGTAAAAAACAACTCGATGTTGTTATAAATATAATAAGTTGCTCAACAACTTGCGAGTAGTTAATTGTAAACAACTTTATATTTTTGGACAAACTTGTGATTATTCAAGTTTAGAGTTTCAAAACGAAACAAGTTATACGTGTTCCATTGAGGGAGTACCTCAAAACATGACAGAACGATGTAATTGCCTTTATTTCGTTCTAAAGTGTGTTGAAAATAATAACACTTTGGGATTTGATGTTTAGATATCATTGGTGTATCCGTTATTTTGACTACTAATAAGTTGTCAAAATGATACACATTTTGATACAAAGTGTACAAATTAATTTACACGGACACAACGAGCGGGTTGTGATCATGACTTATGTAACAAGTCACAAATCAAACATCAAACGTATAACGAGTTCGTGAGAAACGTGGTGCATGGTTTGAGATGAAATGCACGAAAACAAGATATGTCATCTAATGTTGAGAGCATCAACATGGAAATGCACATGTAAGTTTTCAAAGAATATAACATATGAAAGAAATATATGTTATTATTGTAAATGATTTTAATAAATTTAGCAAATTTATTAACGGAAATTTACAATAGTGATGGACTTGTAGATGCTTCTACCACCATCAATGTTGTTTAAACTACGTGGAGGCTTGGTCCTCAATTTGGGAGAGTATCCCAATACATGGTATTGATGAAACAACAACGTAAATGTATATATCACTATAGGCATACGTGAATGCTTTGTTGTTGAGAGTCAATCTAATTGGCTATATCTCAAGACTCAAGTGATTTTATACAAAGATCTTTCATCAAAGTGACTTGGATTAAGACTTATGTTTAAGTCTTAAGGAAGTCAATGGTGAAGCCTTGGAGATAAAAAAAAAAGGGGGCAAACGAGTGATGATCCTAATGGATGAAGTTAACTATGGTTTTGAGGCCTTCCTAAAAACCGATGGGTTTGGAATGGTGAAATAAAATTTCATTATTATGTCTAAACTAAGAAACGAATGTGCGGAAGAGATAATGCGTTATCTCTTAAGGCTGTGAAGAATCAGAATGATGCATCTTCTGTTCACATGCTAGAGTATTGTAGTCTAAAGCATGCTAGACTAATACTTGTTAATTTATATGCTCGACGGAGATTAAATTAACTTTAAACATTCAAAATATGTGATGACACAAGAACGAATTTTATGCTAAACAAAACTATAAATATAACTTCATTACAATGCAAGCAATGTGGGGGGAGGAACCATTTAAGAAACAAACCCTTTTGGGTATGAAGAAATGGTAGTTGAGAAGTTTTCTCAAACTCGAAATGAAAGGGAGAACCTTTCATCACCCCATTTGGATGCTATCCAATTACACTTAAATGTGGGGGTGACTTGCATTTGAATGTGGAAATGGTAGTTGAGAAGTTTTCTCAAACTCGAAATGAAAGGGAGAACCTTTCATCGCCCCATTTGGATGCTATCCAATTACATTTAAATGTGGGGGTGACTTGCATATATTGCAAACGCATGACCAAGTGGAGCACACAATGGTTATATGGAGTCAATCGAGTAGATTGGACTCGAATGCCAATTGGTTAGATTCAATCTAGTAAGATGTCAGTCATGACACACCAAAGGCATGCTGAAAACGTGTCTAGCCATGAATTGAGTTTCATGTCATTCTAAAGATAAGGTACATAACTGGATCCAGGTTGAGATCACGAGTTATAAGTCTTATGAATCGACTAAAAGGCTAATGTGACTAGCGAGTCAAGAACACGTTAGAACAACTGATCTCAATTGTCGTTGGTGACTTAGCGAAGTCAAAGATAATTTTGGATCCAACAACCAGTGGGTTGATAAGAGATCAGGTTGTGGAATGGGACTAAAGCCATGGAAAAAAAGGGACATGAGGGAAACCTAACCTAGTTGACTGGAGATCCCAAGATCTAGGTTCAATAGGCCAACTTAATCATGAACCGAGTGGTAGTCACTGTGGGGGCATAGCTAATATATATGTTTATATATAAGCTAGTGTATATGTTGATATATACCCCTAAAACTATAAAAGGGTGTTTAAATACGTCCTAGTCCATTCCTATAATATTCAGTGACATTGTTGTGAGGTTAAGCATAATATGTGGTTTTATGATTTGTGTAAATCATAGTAAACCATAATGCTTTTAATGATTTAAAGGGAAATCACCTATGTTGGAGAGAAGTGTGGTCGCTTCGAATGGAATTAGGGCATAATTCCTAGAGCTCCCGCAGAACCAGGAAAGTGCACCATGACCATTATTGGAGACATACATGAGGAGATGGCCCGACTAGGGAAAGTATTGTGTGAATGTATATTGTCGTTTACACAAATGGGGGGTTGTTCAAGGACATCACGTCTACAAAACCCTAGTAGGCTAAGTATGCTTCACAAAGGAAGGTTCAAAGGCTACACCTACCTATCCTGCAATACTCGACTGTCGAGTTTTCATCGGGGAATTTTGTGTGTTTTAATCGATCTCCATTCATGTGGGGGATTGTTGGAAATTTTAGTGAAAATGAGTTTTTCACTAAATATTTTGGACATTAATAATATTTATATATGTGTTGTATAAATAATTATTTATGGTTTGTGTTCAAACTATGTCCAAATAGAGCTAAGATGAATGAGATATCGAAGCTTGAAGTTGTATGTTTGGAACAAACAAAGATGAATAAAATGGATTAGTTTTGTCAACTTGTCCCACATAGGTGGGATGACAAAACTCAAAGTGGTATATAAGGAGGAGCACTCCTTGTAATTGTTTCCTTAAAGGCAAACACTAGTGGGGACCAAAGGGTGTGCCGCACCCGCACATATGCGCGCGAGTATGGATGGCGCATAACCAGGTGGCGTCCTGGTATGCATAGTGGCATCCGTGTGGCGCGCAAGTATAGATGGCGCATGACCAGGTGGCGTCCTGGTATGCGCAATGGTATATGTGTGGCACGCGGCTCCATATGGCCTGGCGTAAGGTCCATGTAGTGTGTTGCATGGGTTTGCGGATCAGTTATGGCACGCGCGCAGGTTACAGTAGTAACTAGGAGCACTGGTCTGCATACCATGCGCATGCGCGGGTTCCATACAATGTGGCGCACAGACTGAAGAGCCACTTCAGGCGCGCGTACATGTCTGCAACGGTAACAGAGCAACTGGCAGGACCTGGTCAAAGCTAGCTGTTACAACCCGTTTAATGCGTGTCATGATGTATATGACCGTTTTTGACTAACCACTTAAGTCCATTTAATTAGAGATTAATGTCATATTCAATATCTTGTTTATTACAAGATTAATGTTATAATTATGACAAGATTAATGTCTATTTTATTACTAGTTTTAATTAGATTAAAACTATGGGTGTATAAATATGAACTTGGTGGTTCATACTAGAGATACAAGGAAATAGACATTCTCTTTAGTCTCGATGTTTCATTGAGAGGAGTACTCTCAATTTTACACAACTTCACATTGTTCCAATTTTTATGAACACCAATTTATACCCGGTGTAATCTCGGGCGCGAGAGTCATCTCCGGCAGTACAACTACTGCTTCGGTTGTTGTATCCTGGAAACAGACCGTCTGAGAGGAGGCGCATAATCTGTTTTAAGGGCCCTGTGTCTAACACGATCATCAACCAAAACCGTCAACGACAGTTTGTTTATTCTTGCAGCGGAGGTTTATTCAAGATGGTGCGGTTGAAGTTCTTCCAAAGTTGTTGGCTTGAATCAAGATTGGTACAATTAAATTGTATTTTATTTTCGTTTATTTAATTTTTGTAACCGGTATTGTACTAGAAGAATTTCCCACAAATAACGAGAGTCTCGTTATTATTTATTTTATTAATATTTTTAATAAAAAGTGAAACTAGTTCCTACAAATTATAATAATAAAAAATAATTAAGGCTCTTGCCTCTTAGAGAAAAGAACAGGGTTCAAATCCTGGCATGGGGTATTGTTTAGTATTTATTGGTGCAGTTTAGAAGTATGAGTAATTAAACCTTTACCATTAAAAAAAACACTTAGTCGTTCAAAAAATATTATAATAATAAAAGCCTATAAAATAATGTTACGGTGCTAGCTAATTATAAACCAATGAGCAGAGTTTATTTTCACGCTTCAAAATCATTTTAGTTTGATATATGAAACACGTGCATATATTATCAGTAATATCTTGCAATTAGGGCTGTAAACGAACCGAACGTTCAGCGAACAGTTCGTGAACCGTTCGGCGGGAAGTTCGTTTATGTTCGTTCGTTTAATAAACAAACGAACATGAACAAGAAATTTCGTTCGATTAGTTAAATGAACGAACATGAACAGAGGTCTCGTTCGTTCGATTGTGTTCGTGAACGTTCGGTAAGGTGTTCGTGAACGTGTTCATGAATATTCGTTGATTTGCGTTCGTTTATGTTCGTATGTTTGTGTTTTAATTGAAGATCTTTGTACTTTCTTATATTTTATTTGTACTTTTTATATTATTAAACTTTTATTTATTTTATTTCTCTAACAATTAAACTAGGAAACCCACTTTCACCTTGTTTATGCATCATTTCCCATTCATTTCTCATTATTTACATCCACGAATACGATCGACCTCCGTTTCACAATAAGGGATTCAAGTTCGAGTGCTACTCTCTGGGCCATCTATCTTTATCCTTCGTCGCGCTCGCCAAATTTATTTGTGTTCGTTTGTGTTCGTGAACCGTTCGCGAACACGCTCATTTCCTTAATGAACGAACACGAACATAAAATCTCGTTCGGTAAGTGTTCATGAACCGTTCGTGAACACATTTATTTCCTTAACGAACGAACACGAACAAGGCCTTGTTCGTGTTCGTTCGGTTCGTTTACAGCCCTACTTGCAATAATAAATCACTAGATTTTGTCATAGCCGTGCGTTGCGGCGGTGGCAACTTAGTTGTTTATAGCTGACAACACATTATATGATGCATTAACCATACGAAAACTCATGTTTCAATGTATCTGATCTAAAGCATTGCGTTTACAAAAGAAACAGAATCAAACCCGAGTTAGTTCGTTTATTTAGGGTTCCACGTAACAATTACACCATCCTTACCGTTGCATCAAGACTTAGCGGGGTCAAAATGTACAACAACTCGAATTTATACTGTCGAATAAAAACGTATCATATTTTACTCGACTCGTTTCTGAACATAATTTGCGTCAAAACGTACACCAAACGAAAACGTTCGCAAAAAATAAGCATGAAAACATATTATATTTGACCAGACTCATTTTCGAAAAGCTTTATGTCGAAACGTGAATTTATACCGACACGTAACTTAAAATGTCAAAGCGTAGACCAACAAAAAACGTACATAATAATATGCATGCTTTACATAATAATAAGCTTTATGTCGAAAAGTGATTTGATTATATCATAATTGAAATGTGCAAACAATTATTTTTCAATAAGAACAAATTGAAATTGTAGAACCGCAGGGATTCGTTATTACATGTAACTTGAATCATAATAATATCGTATGTTAAATTTGAATTAAATATTGATTTTATTAGATTATAACTGAAATTTGTAAACAACTAATTTCAATAAGTAGGAAAAAAAGAAAATTTGTAGAGCTGCAGGGGTTGGTTTTACATGTATGGAATATTTGGATATTATACAGTTAGACAAAGAAAAGTGAGGAATATGGATCGAAACCATGACCCTTATTTAGAGCACATGCACCTAACCACCTTATTAGAATGAAATCTGAATCATAAAATGCCAAAATGCCAAACAGTCTTTTATATAGAAAAAGTAGGCGGTGGCTATGATGGGAGCCACCGACCTTTCTTTTTAAAATATATATATATATCATATAAACAATAAAAAATATACCTTATATTGTATTTATGTGTATTAACTTTATATTATTGGTGCAAATGACTTCTAGCTCAACTGGTAGGAGAACTTGAGTTCTTTTTTGAAGACTCAAGTTCAATTCTCATTTGGTGTAAAAAAGAGTGTGACATTGGTGGGCAGTGATAGAAGACCCAGGAAAACCTAGGTTTGATCTTTGAGCCAAACGTTCGAGTTACTCTCGGAGTACTCTATTTGTTCAATGGATATCCCAAGAGTGCTCGTGATTAATTTGTTATCCTTTAAAAAAAATAAAAATTTATATTATTGGTATAGTTTGTGCCTTTGGGGTGACTCCCACTCCCGTTTAAAAGATTCCCGACGCATTTTCGACCACGAAATATTTTAACAATTTTAGTGACCTAATTTCCATTGGTATTTTTTTTTGAATAATATAATAATAGGATGGGTGAATCAACCTTATTGGTTCACATGACATTTATTTTGTCTTTTAGTTTTTTATTTAACTCACATAATTAACTAAACAACTAATCGGACACGTTCTATTTTTTGGTTTTATCTTTTGTTTGGTATCAGATACAACGTGTAGGTTTGGTAGTGTGAGTTTGGACATTACATGTCTGCTCTGCTGAAGGGGTATGGTCTCAAATCTTGTATTAGGTTTGGGCGCGAGTGACCATCACCCGGTTTAATGTCCGTATCGACAAAGAACGTGCCTCAGTTCTTGCGGGCATGTGTGGACCCGGTTTGCTTTCTTACTCTGTAAAAGATGAGAATCTCACCTTGTGTATGAAAATGGTTGTTTTCGGCAACATACACGGGATGCGTTGATTGCTACTAAAGATGATAGTTGTTACTATCATCTGAATCCACAACTTCTAAAACTGTCGTGTTACTACATTCACTTTCTGTCAAATACATTTCCATGTTACGTTCTCGCGCGGGCGCGCGAGGGGACATCGAAGTAAGTGCAGAGTATATAGATATGTTGACATATACATGTACAACTCACCCAACGCATGTTACGAGCTTGCGCAAGCCCGCAAGGCACACACGCGAGGGCAGCATCTTATAATAATGCAAGTTGAACTGTCACCTTGATTTATGTGGACAACCGACATGACTTTACACTGACAACAGCGGTCAGCTGACCGCCTAATACGCGGCTATCCAGTCCACTTGCATAAAGCTGATGAACAGACTGACAGCCCCAGCAGACCACGTGGCGACCGTTCCTTCGTGCAACTGATACAGTAGGACACGTGGCGACACCTCCACCGTGCGCCTGACACCTCCGGGGCCTACGCTCCTGCCAGCTATAAATACCCACTTCGAACCAGGTTTGAGGTAATGCTAATATGCTCACTCACACTTACTACTTAAACTTTACCTTGCTTCCAAAGCAAGTACTTATTCTCATGCCGGAGGGTGGTAACAAGTAGCAACCCCCACCCCATTCTCCTTGTTACGAGTCACGGTGTGTTTCACTGTGCAGGTGACAGATTAGAGACGACCCAGCCATCGATCGAGGAAAGAAGGGATTGATCCTACTTGACGAGACTCGACCTGTGGATTAACCTCCTGGTTAACCACTGTTTCTTCATTGGCGCCCACCGCTACTTCTATTAGCACACTTATCTCTTCTTTTCAAAGATCTTGTCTGATCACCAGAACATCACCAACCTATAACAGGAATCCTTTGTCCCGGCAACAGTCAGACAGACGGGGAATACTCCCCAGCCAGCCTATAGGCCATGTCGGCCCATCCGCTCAAATCAGAAACATCTCCCCGAATCAGCCAGATATCCCCCATTTCATACCCACCACACCAGAAGGGGTCGATCCCCACTCCTGGTTTTTACACCAACAAGTTTCTCTAAGTGCAGCCTATACCCAGATCTGTGCGGGCACACAGCAGACTGTAAGACCTACACCAGCACCAATTACATCGGCGCCCCGTATTCTTCAATACGAGGCGCTACCCTAACAACAGCTTGCGTCTAGTGACAGACGCGAGTAGTATGGTGACTTTTATATGAGTCAACATACGTTAGACTAAGGGGATTCAACCTACGGATCCCGGGCGAGAGCCTCAGCACACCTTAGGCTGGGACCACCTAGACAACAACGGTGACAATCGATCCTTCGCCACGGGTCGGGCATGCATAGCCGTCTTGGGCCACACCCCAATGACCACCGACACCCACCTCTTCCCAGAGGTACCGGGTTCGAGTCTTGGGAGTGGCATATGTCGCCCAAGATAAGAACTCGGCAAGGGGAATTCACCGTGGAGCTAGCTTGGTCGGGTAGCGGCTCCCGGAGTGGGATCACTCCGGCGGTTGGGAGGACCGTGCACTATCCCCCTTAATGACGACATAAATGATAGGACCGACCCTGACGACTCCACTTACTGCGGGGAGTCCCACAACGTTTTCAGCCGGTCAGATGACCGGGACGCATACACACCTGTGCATCCGCGCACAACCTATGATCGTGTTGTGAAGCACTATTACACATCGTCTACAGACAGAAATATTCTGTGGGCAATTCCAAATTTATAAAGGAAATCATCCTGGCACCACTCATGCGGTCAAAACTTTCGCCCAGTGTGGGCAAATACAACGGGTTGTCAGACCTTGATGACCACAACAGCATATTTACCAGCGCCGGCATCGTTGGCGGCTGGACGCAACCGCTATGGTGCCACCTTTTTGTTCAGACCCTTCCGGGAATAGCAAGGGCCTGGTTCGATAGCTTACAAGTGGGCTCACTGGTATCATACAAAGATTTGCAAGAAAAAAATTTCTTGCTAATTTTAGCTAGCAACGACACGCCCGTGATACGACGGATGTAATGAATATCTGGCGTGGAGATAACGAAGGCTTAGAAGCCTTTATAACCCGATTTAATAAAGAGTGCCTCGAAATTGGAGGGGTACCTGATGCGCTTGCACGCGCACATTTCGTCAAGGCTGTCAATAATGACGAAATGATCAAGACGATCTTCGGTATGGAAGGCTTACCCAAAAAATGGGATGACGTTATGACGGTAGTCAAAACGTATGCCCAAACCGAGCGTTCCTTGCGGCCAACTAAGGACAAAGACCGCACTTCTTTTACAGAAGCGCAATCTTCTCGTCAGGAATCGTCATGGCGCAACAACAACAGGTGCAATAAGAACTCGTGGACCTGCGACCACGAGTCCAAATCGTATGATCCGCATGGGTCCCAGGAGGACTCCAGGTTAATGATCAATATCCAGTAGGATCAGAGGGCAACCAATAATGAGAATCGGGACCAACAATGGACTGATCTCACTAAATCGCCCAGGGACATTCTTCTAACCGAAGAATGTAATTTTAAACCCGCTGCCGTGATGAAGAGCAAGAGGGGTCAAGATCTCGACTTGTACTGTGGCTACCATAAAAATAGTGGTCACACTACCAATAACTTCATCAGTCTTCGGCAGGAGATTGAAAAAGCCCTGAAGAACAAAAAGCCGCAACATTTGTTTCCATATGCGCATATGGAAACCAAGCGCATAAATCGCCAAGATGAGGGCCCTTCTGACAACAAAATTAAAGCACCTGAGCACCCACATGATCACTGGGGGGTGCAGGCAACCGAGGAAGGCGGTTAAGAGGGTACAAGACGATGATTAACGCGATAAGCAAGTCGTCTTCCCTCGTGTTAGAGGCGGACCGTGCGACAGGCGGGCCGTCATAATCACCGGCTATTTAGGATACTACTGCACCGATTACATCTTCGTATACCCGGGAAGCACCTCCGACATAATCTATGAGCAATGTTTCAATCAATTCGATCAAGAGAATAAAGATGGATTGCAGCCAGTGGATTATCCTTTGGCCGGTTTCGTGGGGGAAACGATGTTCCCCCTGGGCCGAATCACTTTTCCGGTGAGGCTTACTGACGGTAGACAGACACGGATGGAGGTGGTAAACTTTATGGTTTTACCACACACCTCCAGATATGAGATGCTTCTCGGCAGAGAAGCACAAGGCGACTTCAACATGATAACGTCCACTCCCCATTCCGCAATCGGTTTCCCAACCGACACGGGGATTGCGATTATATATGCACGCCGGTAAGTCATGTCAACGGACGAGATACGTCCGACAAAAACCGCAAGGCTGACCCCAAGAACCGAACTGGAAAAATGGGTAGTTCACGTGAAATACCCTGAGCTAACAGTTAATTTGGGACACGCCTTGTCCAACAACATAAGAACGCACTTGAAGCAGCTGCTCTTAAAATATAAGGATATATTTGCTTGGACTCCTACAGACATGACAGAAGTCCCGCGCGACGTCGCGCAATATTGCTTGAATACCATGTCGGGTATCAAGCTTGTGTTCTAGGCACGGCGCAACCTGAAAATAGAGAAAACCGCGCCATGAACGAGTAAGTTAAAGAATTGCTCGCCGCGGGGATTCTGCGGGAAGTCAAATACCGGACCTGGTTGGCAAACCCGATAATGGTAGAAAAGGCGACTGGGGGCTGGCGCATGTGTGTCGACTATAAAGACCTTAATAAAGCCTGCCCCATGGATTGTTACTCAATTCTGGAAATCGATGAAAAGGTCGACAACCTCGCACCATTCTGGTGGAAGTGCTTACTCAAATACTATAAAGGGTATCACCAGTTGTTAAGAACAACTATGGGAAATTTCTGTTATACGAAAATGTCGTTTGGGTTACGCAACCTACCAAAGAATGATGGACGAGACGTTCGGCGAACAAATTAGAAAACGTGTGGTAATCTATATGGACGATCTCGTCGTGATGAGCATGGAGGAAAATATTGTCACGGCCCCCATCCCGGTTTTACCCGGTCCAGGAGCCGAGGGACAGAACCCGTGGTAATTAATATGTTGGCAGCGGAAATTTTAACAGGATCTTTTATAACTTGCAAATTCCTGATTATTTTATTTCATAATTTGGGATGAATCCCGTAATTTATAATAGAGGAATTTCACGAGGAAATTCCCTGGTTTACAAAACATGTTTATTTATTTTACTGAGCCACCACTTCAAGCTTGTTAGTGCTCCGTAGCACGTTTTCCTTGATTCACAGCACGTTTTCCTAGCATGCTTATCCGGTCAACTCTGCTTTGACGCGGCCTGCGTAAGACTGAGCTTACTCTTACGCGGCCCGCGTGAAACCCAAAAATCTTGTTTTCTTGGTTTTTTATGTACGTCCGGGTTTTCACTTAAGGGTCGTTTTGGGACATTTTTGAAGGTCCTTACATCCTCCCTACCTTATTTAAAATCTCATCCTCGAGATTTATTGAAATAACTGAGGATACTTTCGCTTCATTTCCGATTCCAGCTCCCAGGTGTATTCGGGTCCTCTTTTTTACTCCCACTTGACTTTGACTAGTACCAATCTTTTGTGTTTGAGAAATTTGACCTTTCTGTCTTCTATTTGAAGCGGTTTCTCTACGAATTTCAACTTTTCATTTACCTTTATGTCTTGAAGGGGTACTACCAGGGATTCGTCCAATAGACATTTCTTGAGATTGGATACATGAAATACATCATGTACTCCAGCTAACTCTTCTGGTAGTTGTAAGAGATATGCGACTGGTCCTATTCGCTGGATTACTGGGAATGGTCCTACGTATCTTGGACTTAGCTTTCCTTTCTTACCGAATCGAACTACTCCTTTCCAAGGAGAAATTTTCAAGAGTACCTTGTCTCCCACTTGAAATTCTAGTGGCTTGCGTCGATTATCTGCATAACTCTTCTGACGATCTCGAGCCGTTTTCAGTCTTTCCTTGATTTGAGTGATTTTGTCGGTAGTTTCTTGCACTATTTCAGGACCTGATAATTGACTTTCTCCTATTTCGGCCCAACAAACTGGAGTTCTACACTTTCGTCCATATAGTGCTTCAAATGGGGCAACTTCTATGCTTGAATGATAACTATTATTATAGGAGAATTCGATTAAGGGTAGGTGGTCATCCCAGTTTCCACCAAAATCTATCACACATGCCCTAAGCATGTCCTCCATGGTTTGGATCGTCCTTTCACTTTGTCCATCTGTTTGAGGATGGTAGGCTGTACTTAAATTTAATCGCGTCCCCATGACTTCTTGGAAACTTGTCCAGAAATGTGAAGTGAAATGACTATCCCTATCCGATACAATGGAAAGTGGGACTCCATGTAAGGATACTACTTCGTCTACGTATAACTTTTCTAGCCTTTCCATGCTAAAGGTTTCCTTCATAGGTAGGAAATGAGCAGATTTGGTTAATCGATCCACAATTACCCAAATCGCATCATTACCCTTTCTGGTTTTGTGCAACTTAGTAACAAAGTCCATAGTTATTAGTTCCCATTTCCATACATGCATTTCTAACTGTTGTAGTAGCCCTGAAGGTTTTTGGTGTTCTGCCTTAACTTGTGAACAAGTAAGACACTTAGAAACGTATCTAGCTATGTCCTTTTTCATTCCTATCCACCAGAAATTATTTCTTAAATCTTGGTACATCTTATTGTTTCCCGAGTGCATGGTATACCTAGATTTATGGGCTTCCTCTAAAATCTTATTTCTTAAATCTCCTTGCTTAGGTACCCAAATTCTTCTTTTGTGGAATCTCCAAATTCCATCAGCTCCTTGCTCTAATTCCTTTATTCTTCCTTTCATTCCTTCAGCATCATCCTTGATTGCTGTTTCCTGAATGTTTTTCAGTTGTTCCATTAAGTCTAATTGTAAACTTAATCTAAGAGCACAAACTCGCTTTTGCTTTTCATGATACTTACGACTTAAGGCATCTGCAACTACATTTACCTTTCCTTCATGATATCGAATATCACAGTCGTAGTCACTTAGGATTTCCATCCATCTCCTTTGCCTCATATTCAATTCTTTTTGCCCAAATAGGTACTTTAAACTCTTATGATCTGTATAAACTGTAAACTTACTTCCATACAGATAATGTCTCCAAATCTTAAGGGAAAAAAATATCAACCCTAATTCTAAATCATGTATCGTATAGTTTTCCTCGTGCTTTTTCAATTGTCTTGAGGCATACGCAATTACCTTTTTGCATTGCATTAGCACACATCCTAATCCTAGCTTAGAAGCATCACAATATACTTTAAAATCTTCTGTCCCATCGGGTAAGGCAAGAATTGGGGTGTTGGTTAACCTTTGTTTTAAAATCCTAAAAGCCTCTTCTTGCTTAGGTCCCCATTCAAACTTAACTGTTTTACAGGTTAGCTTAGTTAATGGCACAGCTATCTTAGAAAAATCCTTAATAAAGCGCCTATAGTACCCAGCTAATCCTAGAAAACTTCTAACTTCCGTAGCTGATTGCGGGACCTTCCATTTGGTGATTGCTTCTATTTTGGCAAGATCTACGTGAATACCTTCGTGATTCACCATGTGTCCTAAAAATTGCACCTCCTGTAGCCAAAATTCACACTTCGAGAATTTGGCGTAAAGCTTTTCTTTTCTTAACAAGGTTAAGAGTGCATGCAGGTGCTCACAATGCTCGTTCTGACTTTTGGAATAAATAAGTATATCGTCGATGAAGACAATTACAAATTTATCCAAGTATGGTTTACAGATCCTATTCATCATGTCCATAAATGCTGCAGGAGCATTTGTTAACCCAAAGGGCATGACTGTAAACTCATAGTGACCATACCTAGTTCTGAAAGCGGTTTTAGGTATCTCTTCTTCTTGTACCTTCAACTGATGATATCCGGAGTGTAAATCTATCTTAGAAAAATATCTAGCTCCTTGAAGTTGATCGAAAAGATCATCAATCCTAGGTAATGGGTATCGATTCTTAATTGTAACCTTATTCAATTCCCTATAATCGATACACATTCGCATCGAACCATCCTTCTTCTTTACGAACAACACTGGTGCTCCCCAAGGGGATGAACTAGGTTGTATGAATCCTTTACTGAGCAGTTCATCTAATTGCTTTTTCAGTTCTAACATTTCAGTGGGTGCTAATCGGTAAGGTGCTTTAGCTACTGGCGTAGTTCCAGGAATTAGATGAATTCTAAATTCTACCTCCCTATCTGGTGGTAATCATGGTAACTCTTCTGGGAATACATCCGAGTATTCTGATACTACAGGAATTTCTTTAAGTTCCTTATCCTTAGTGTTAATGATTACCGAAATCATATACACTATTCCTTGCTTTCGTTCATAACTAGCAACTTTCATTACCGAAATGAACTTCATGGGTTTACGTGGCTTATCCCCTGTAATCATAATTATTTCTCCCATGGGTGCACGTATTTCTATGGAGTTCTTATCACAAAGGATTCGAGCATGGTTGGCTACTAACCAATCCATTCCTAGTACGACATCGAATCCAGCTAAATTCATAGGTAACAAGTTTGCAGAAAATCTATGGCCTAAAAGTTCTATCTTTTCTTCTTGCAGAACCTTATCTATGTTAACAGAATTCCCATATGCCATTTCGACAGTAAAAATTTGCCTAAGGTTGGTTAAGGGTAAGTTAAGAGCTTGGCAGAACGAAGTATTTATAAAACTTTGGTTTGCACCAGAGTCGAATAATACTTTTGCATAAACGTCATGAACTAGGAACGTACCAGCAATCACATCAGGAATTAGTTCTGCTTCCTGAGTAGTCAGTTGGAAGGCTCTTGCGTTTTTCTTGGTAGTTCCTTCTGCAGGTTTGGCTTTGGTGTCAGCTGGTTTGACCAGTTTAGGGCAATCTGGTCTAAAATGTCCAGCTTCTCCACAATTGAAGCAGATTATGGATTTCTTCCTTCTGCAATCTTCTTCTTGGTGCCCTGGAATTTTGCAGAAATTACAATACCCTTTGCATTTTCCAAAATGCTTTCTTTTACAGGTACTGCAAAATGGAACAGTGGAAGATTGCCCGGTGCCCCTCTTCTTGAAATTACTATTATTACCCACACGGAATCCTTGGGTAATATTTTGGGCCACTTCCTTCTTTCGAGTTTCTTCTCGTGTGCGTACCAATCCGTCGGTCAAGGTGTTGGCTAATTCCACTGCATCGTCAATTGTGCGAGGTCTCGCAGCTTTAACGATATCACGGATTTCACCAATCAATCCCCAAATATAGCGGGAAATAAGTACCGGTTCTAACGAAGCCAGGGTTGGTACAACTCTAGCATATTCGAAGAATGTCGAAGTATACCCTCGACAGTCTACATCCACCATCCGGTGGTTCAGGAATTTGTTCGCCATTTGTTCTTTTTCGTACTCTGGGCAGAATTTCCTTTCCACCAAACGTTTAAATTCTTCCCACTTCATGGCGTAGGCCACATCGCTTCCCTTGGCTTGTAGTACCGTATTCCACCATTCTAGCGCCCCCTCTTTAAAAAGATGCGACGCATACATGACTTTATCCTCCTCGACACATTTACTTATTTTAATTACTACTTCGGTTTTCTCTAACCAATGCAGTGCAGCAGTCGCCCCTTCATTGCCTGCGAACTCAACAGGTTTACAGGCAAGAAATTCCTTGTAAGTGCAACCAGGCGTTGCAGCTTTCATTCTTTTAAGAATTGGGGCCTATATTACATCATTATCATTATTATTAATGTTGCCGCCTCCATTTACGCTATTACTGAAGTTGTCTTCATGAGTACGTTTGCTAGGAATAATTTGTTGCGGCTCAACTGGATTTCGGGCAGCACCAATAATTGCTGGAATAGCATTGGCTATTCCCTGAGCAACGATATTTTCTATATCTTGCCTATTCAGAAATTGATCTTCATGGTTTTGCGTGGATTGGTTACCATCGTTAACTGGTTCATTACCAGCGTTTTCCATCTGGTAATTAATATATATAACTTATTAGCACAAAATAAATAACAACCAAGCATAATAAACAATCGCACATAATCACGTCAACACATTTAGCCAAAATTGTCGATCTTGCGACGTTGATATTTATATATATATATATATTAGTATGCGTCCGTACACATTGGTTATCTTACAAGAGTTTTCATTGGTTGGTCCGGGTTTGGCAGTTTAACTTAATTAAAAGTTAACATTTACTGCTGTAGTGGCTAACATATAGAGATTTGCCCATTGTTCATCTAATTCATCTTCCCATTGTGGGTTAGTGCCTATTTCCTGAGTTTCCTTATTAATCATGACTCCTTTTGGTTGTGACTTCTTTATTTTCTCTTGACTTTTTCTAATAATCCAAATTCTTTTCTTAGGGGTAAGTGGTTTCTCAAACTGTGCCTTACGAATAAATATTCATTCCTCAGTATCTGCTGAGTATCTTGAGGAATTTGATTGAAATGAGGTTCCCTTATCTTTTGGTGAACTATCTAATTGACGACAGATGTCCGAAATTCTTTGCTTAC
Organism: Helianthus tuberosus; assembly: GCA_030545235.1. Lineage (NCBI taxonomy): Eukaryota > Viridiplantae > Streptophyta > Magnoliopsida > Asterales > Asteraceae > Helianthus > Helianthus tuberosus. Next base: position 62,828 of record JARYGA010041009.1, on the reverse strand, counting down.
CCATACTGTAAACTAACAAATAGTCAAATAACACAAAAAAACACATAATCACAGCATGGCAATCAGAAAAATTATGTATTTCTAAATACTTAATAGGCTTAAATCAGTGGCTCTGATACCACCTTTTTCTGTCACGGTCCCCATCCCGGTTTTACCCGGTCCAGGAGCCGAGGGACAGAAAACCCGTGTTAATTAATATGTTGGCAGCGGAAATTTTAACAGGATCTTTTATAACTTGAAAATGCCGATTATTTTATTTCATAATTTGGGATGAATCCCGTAATTTATAATAGAGGAATTTCATGAGAAAATTCCCTGGTTTACAAAACATGTTTATTTATTTTACTGAGCCACCACTTCAAGCTTGTTAGTGCTCCGTAGCACGTTTTCCTTGATTCACAGCAGGTCGCCTGAAACATGTTTTAAAAATATTTTATCAGTGGGGAAATACTGGCGAGTCATTCAATTTTAATAAAACAACACATAGTTATAAATTACAGCATAAAAGCGATTACAATGGCTTCTATCTTATTTTTATCTGGCGCCGTGTCACAGCCTTGTGACGATGGTCATACCACTATTGGGTCCTTTCACCCAAGTAGTGATGATTATCACTGTTAGGTTGATGAACCTAACCATGAGTAGCTGAAGCAGTCTTAAGGAAAAGCAAGTGTGCTGAAGAAGATAAGATACTGTTTGCTTCTAATCTGTTTAAGAATGCAGCACTAGAATGGTGGAACACAATCCTCCAAACAAAAGGAAGTGATAGAACATACAATATGGAATGGGAAGAATTTAAGGACAAGGTAGAAATGAAATTCTGCCCACCTAATGAAAAGGAACAAATAGCAAACAAATTCCTAAACCTTAGGATGACTGGTGTGGATAGTAAGGGATATACTAAAATATTCTTCGAATATGCTAGAATAGTGCCAACCCTTGCTTCACCAGAACCAGTGTTAATCTCCCGTTATATTTGGGGATTAATTGGAGAGATAAGACACGTAGTCAAGGTAACTAGACCTCAAACTATAGAAGAAGCTGTAGAACTAGCAAATACCTTGACAGATGAATTAGTCCGTACCCAAGAAGAGAATCAAAGAAGGAACCTAACCCAGAAACTCACACAAGAATTTCGTTTTGGAAATTCTAACCGTGGGAAAAATATAGGTTCTACCTCTGCACCCTACTGTAGGTATTGCAAAAGAAAGCATTCCGGAAGATGCTCCATATATTGTAACTTTTGCAAAATATCGGGACACAAGGAAGAAAACTGCAGGAAGAAAGCTAACATCAGGGTATGTTACAATTGTGGAGAACAAGGTCATATCAAGCTAAATTGTCCAAAATTAGCTCCAGCTCCAGACAACAAGAATACTAAAAATGCTAGAGCATTTGTTCTGACTGCAGATGAAGCCAAGATGATTCCAGATGTCATAGCTGGTACGTTTTTAGTTAATGATGTCTTTGCTAAAGTATTATTTGACTCTGGTGCAAACCAAAGTTTTATTAATACATCGTTTTGCAAATTTCTAAATCAGTCATTAACTAAACTACCACAAGAATGCTTAGTAGAAACAACCAATGGAGAAACTGTTAGAATTTCTGAAATCTTGCAGGGAGCAAGCATAGAAATTTTAAATCAGAAATTTATTGCAAACCTTTATCCCATGAATCTGGCAGGATTCGATGTTGTTTTAGGAATGGATTGGTTAATAGCCAATAAAGCCAGTATTTTATGTGATCAAAAGTCAATCCAAGTAAATTCACCAAAAGGTAAAACGACCACTGAGCTCGCGTCCGCCCGTTCCCGGGACAGATAAGGGATCGGGGGTTCCGACAGAAGGTGGTATCAGAGCCTAGCCACTGGTCTGAGCCAAAGAAGTGTTCTGCTGACACTTAAATTCTAAATTTTGTGTTAGGAAATAAATTTCAGAAATACGTGCATAACTGTAATTATTTGTTATGTGTTATTTGACTATTTGTTAGTTTACAGTATGAGTGATCAAGGACCCTCAGATATGAGTCGTCAGTTGTCTGATTCACCTAAGAGTGAAGGTACCTCTTCACAGCCTGCCCTTTCTAGGTATTCTGCAGATCAGGAAGAAGGAATGTTTGCTTTTAAAGCTCAGTCAGAAGAGCCATTCCCTCATAAGAAACGAGGATGGTTCAGTAAGGAAGCCTTTGCTCGTAGGAAAAGAATGCGAAAGTTGCAACAGCAAAGAGTTATAGCAACTGCTAAGCGAAAAACAGATGCCCATACACAGGATATGCTTAATAGAAGCCTAGCTAATTTCCATATCCTAGCTACAACTGCTGCTGACCCAAGTCTGGAACAATTAGTAGCACCCCAACCACAACTACCAATCCCAGATCAACCCATGGAGATAGAAAACCCTGAAAACCAAGTGGAGATGCATGACATTAATCCAAAAGAAATCCCTAGGGTACCTGCACCAAACCCCCTAGATCCAAATTACGACCCATGGTGGGACGATAATAGGGACTTTGTGCAACGTTACCCTATCCATGAAGACACACCCATACAGAACATAGGAGCCTACCCAGGTATGGACCCTTTTGATCCCTATTACCATGATGATTATATTAGGGAGATCTTAGAAGATCCTTACCGATTTCAGGCACTTTCACCCCCATATCAGGAACCCGCACCCCAGATTCCAAACCCAGTCCTAGAACCTGCACCCCCAATGAGTGCAGAAAACGTACAAGAACTTAGGACTTTTGGGGAGGAAATTTTAGAAAGCAGTGAGAGAATGCGTCAGGTGGGAGAGCGTCTCGTATGGAAATACGATGAGCGCAATATGAATTTTTGGATAAATCCATATCCGTGAATGTGAGAATGGAGGAACCGGTAGTAGTAATAATAATAATATAATAAAATATAATAATAATAAAATAAAATATGTGTGTACGGATGCATATTACTATTATTGTGATTCTATTTCTATTGGTATTGTAATTTTATTTCAGTACTAGTGTGTAATAGACACATAGTATATGGAAATAGAGTACAAGTCGCAAATTTCGTAATGATCGACGCTTTTGGCTAGATTGCGTATCATGTGATTAACTATATTAGATATTATGTTGTGATATTAATATGGGGTAAATGTTTAAAATTCAGATGGCCGACGAAGGAAATCAAGGAAATCTGAATAATGATAACCAGAGTAACATTAACGTGGTTAATGAGAATCCAAGCATCAATAACAATAACAATCAAGTGGATAATAGTGCTATCCAACACATCGTGGCACAAGGAATTATAGATGCAATGCCATTTATTCTTCAAACTGTTAAGGATGATGATAATAAAAGTAAGCATAGCAGTAAGCGACCAATTGAACCAGAACACAGCGTGAACAATGGACCAATACTTCAATTGCCTATTCCCAAAAGGAGAAGAACCGTGTCTTACAGTTGTTCATATAAAGAATTCTGGTCTTGTAAACCAATGGAATTCTCGGGCAACGAAGGGGCCATTGCAACCTTACGCTGGATAGAAAAGACTGAAGCGGTCTTAAGGATAAGCAAGTGTGCTGAAGAAGATAAGATACTGTTTGCTTCTAATCTGTTTAAGAATGCAGCACTAGAATGGCGGAACACAATCCTCCAAACAAAAGGAAGTGATAGAACATACAATATGGAATGGGAAGAATTTAAGGACAAGGTAGAAATGAAATTCTGCCCACCTAATGAAAAGGAACAAATAGCAAACAAATTCCTAAACCTTAGGATGACTGGTGTGGATAGTAAGGGATATACTAAAATATTCTTCGAATATGCTAGAATAGTGCCAACCCTTGCTTCACCAGAACCAGTGTTAATCTCTCGTTATATTTGGGGATTAATTGGAGAGATAAGACACGTAGTCAAGGCAGCTAGACCTCAAACTATAGAAGAAGCTGTAGAACTAGCAAATACCTTGACAGATGAATTAGTCCGTACCCAAGAAGAGAATCAAAGAAGGAACCTAACCCAGAAACTCACACAAGAATTTCGTTCTGGAAATTCTAACCGTGGGAAAAATATAGGTTCTACCTCTGCACCCTACTGTAGGTATTGCAAAAGAAAGCATTCCGGAAGATGCTCCATATATTGTAACTTTTGCAAAATATCGGGACACAAGGAAGAAAACTGCAGGAAGAAAGCTAACATCAGGGTATGTTACAATTGTGGAGAACAAGGTCATATCAAGCTAAATTGTCCAAAATTAGCTCCAGCTCCAGACAACAAGAATACTAAAAATGCTAGAGCATTTGTTCTGACTGCAGATGAAGCCAAGATGATTCCAGATGTCATAGCTGGTACGTTTTTAGTTAATGATGTCTTTGCTAAAGTATTATTTGACTCTGGTGCAAACCAAAGTTTTATTAATACATCGTTTCGCAAATTTCTAAATCAGTCATTAACTAAACTACCACAAGAATGCTTAGTAGAAACAGCCAATGGAGAAACCGTTAGAATTTATGAAATCTTGCAGGGAGCAATCATAGAAATTTTAAATCAGAAATTTATTGCAAACCTTTATCCCATGAATCTGGCAGGATTCGATGTTGTTTTAGGAATGGATTGGTTAATAGCCAATAAAGCCAGTATTTTATGTGATCAAAAGTCAATCCAAGTAAATTCACCAAAAGGTAAAACGATCACGATTAAAGGAGATAAAATCTCTAGGTCCACTAAATTCATCTCTGTGATGAAAACTGCAAGTTATATAAGAAAAGGTTCTATAGTGTATTTGATTTCTATAATCACTAACACTAAAGGAAAGGATTTAAAAGATATTCCAGTAGTATCTCAGTTTTCAGATGTATTTCCAGAAGAATTACCAGGGCAACCTCCAGATAGAGAAGTTGAATTCAGAATCCATTTAATACCAGGAACAGCACCGATTGCCAAAGCACCTTACCGTTTGGCACCCGCAGAAATGCAAGAATTAAAGAAACAATTAGATGAATTGTTGGAGAAAGGATTCATACAGCCAAGTTCGTCGCCATGGGGAGCGCCGATATTGTTTGTTAAAAAGAAGGACGGATCAATGCGTATGTGCATTGACTACCGTGAATTAAACAAAGTCACGATTAAGAATCGGTATACATTACCAAGAATCGATGATCTGTTTGATCAACTGCAAGGAGCTCGATTTTTCTCAAAAATCGATTTAAGGTCAGGATATCATCAATTAAAGGTACAGGAAGAGGACATTCCTAAGACTGCTTTTAGAACAAGGTATGGCCATTATGAATTTACTGTCATGCCATTTGGTTTAACCAATGCCCCAGCTGCATTTATGGACATGATTAATCGAATATGTTAGCCATATTTGGATAAATTCATAATTGTCTTTATAGATGATATTCTAATTTACTCTAAGAGTAAAGAGGATCATGCAAAGCATTTGCAAGCACTTTTAAGTTTATTAAGAAAGGAAAAGCTTTATGCTAAATTCTCTAAGTGCGAGTTTTGGTTAGAACAGGTACAATTTCTTGGACACCTAGTCAATCATGAAGGAATTCATGTAGATCCAACAAAGATTGAGGCAATTACTAAATGGAAAACCCCTGAATCACCAACCGAGGTTAGAAGTTTCTTAGGATTGGCCGGTTATTATAGAAGATTTATTCGAGATTTCTCTAGAATAGCCATTCCCTTAACTAAGCTAACCTGTAAATCTGTTAAGTTTGAATGGGGAGTAAAATAAGAAGAAGCCTTTAGAATCCTTAAGCAAAGATTAACCCATACTAGCATTACTAGAAGGAGCTGAAGACTTCATAGTCTATTGTGATGCTTCTAAATTAGGTTATGGATGTGTGTTGATGCAACGCCAAAAGGTTATAGCTTATGCATCTAGACAACTTAAGAAACATGAAGAGAATTATTCAACTCATGATCTAGGATTAGGAGCTATAATTTTTGCTCTTAAAATTTGGAGACATTACCTTTATGGTAGTAAGTTTACCATATTCACTGATCATAAGAGTTTAAGGTATATTTTCAAACAAAAGGAATTGAATATGAGACAAAGACACTGGATGGAGTTACTTAGTGATTATGATTGTGATATCCAGTATCATGAAGGAAAAGCAAATATAGTGGCAGATGCTTTAAGCCGAAAGTATCATGAAAAGCCAAAAAGAGTACGTTCTCTCAAATTAAATCTGCAAGTAGATTTAAATGATCAAATAAGAGAAGCACAAGAATCAGTAATCAAGGATGATTCTGAAAAATTAAAAGGTATGCTAAAAGAATTGGAACAAGGAACAGATGGAATTTGGAGATTCCATAAAAAGAGAATGTGGATACCAAAATTAGGAAATCTACGTCATCGTATATTAGAAGAAGCCCATAAGTCTAAGTATACGATGCATCCAGGAAATGACAAAATGTACCAGGATTTAAGGAAAATTTTCTGGTGGATAGGAATGAAAAAGGACATAGCAACCTATGTTTCTAAATGTTTAACTTGTTCACAAGTTAAAGCTGAACACCAGAAACCCTCAGGTTTGTTAAAGAAATTAGAAATGCCGGTGTGGAAATGGGAATTGATAACAATGGATTTTGTTACTAAATTACCCAAAACAAGGAAAGGTAATGATACAATCTGGGTGATTGTAGATAGACTAACCAAGTCAGCTCATTTCCTACCAATGAAGGAAACTTTCAGTATGGAACAATTAGCTAAACTATATGTAAATAAAATTGTTTCTTTACATGGAATTCCTTTATCAATTGTTTCTGATAGGGATAGTCGATTTACCTCTCATTTTTGGTTAAGTTTCCAAAAGGCAATGGGAACCAAGTTAAAGCTAAGCACAGCTTATCATCCTCAAAGAGACGGACAAAGCGAAAGGACAATTCAGACAATGGAAGACATGCTTAGAGCTTGTGTAATTGATTTTGGAGGTAATTGGGATGATCACTTACCTTTAATAGAATTTTCTTATAATAATAGTTATCACACAAGTATCAATGCTGCACCATTCGAAGCACTTTATGGACGAAAGTGCCGAACCCCAGTCTGTTGGGCAGAAATTGGGGAAAACCAACTATCTGGACCTGAGATTGTACAAGAAACAACCGACAAGATCATTCAAGTCAAGGAACGACTGAAAGCAGCACGTGATCGACAGAAGAGTTATGCTGATAACCGACGCAAACCCTTGGAGTTTCAAGTAGGAGATAAAGTATTGTTGAAAGTCTCTCCTTGGAAAGGAATAGTAAGATTCATCAAACGGGGAAAGCTAAGTCCCAGGTATGTTGGACCTTTTGAGATTATTAGAAGAATAGGACCTGTAGCCTATCGGCTACAACTGCCAGAGGAAATGGCAGGAATACATGATGTGTTTCATGTATCTAATCTCAAAATGTGTTTAGCTGATGAATCACTGATAGTTCCTCTTAAGAATATAGAGGTAAATGAACAACTCAAGTTTGTAGAAAGGCCTCTACAGATTGAAGACAGGAAAATCAAGAATCTCAAACATAAGAGACTAGTTCTGGTCAAAGTAAAGTGGGACTCCAAAAGAGGACCTGAGTACACATGGGAGCTTGAATCTGAAATGAAAAGAAAATATCCGCAGTTATTCCAGTAGATATCGAGGACGAGCTCTAAAACAAGGTGGGGAGGATGTAACAACCCTCGGTAAAACCGACACCCTCATAATGTGTCTAACACTCTAGTATATTTTAGAATGTACCAATATGTCTTATATTACACCCCGTACGTGAAAACCAAGCCCGAAATACGTTATAGTTTATAAAATAAATTAAAAACAATAAATATTGTATTGAGGCGGGCCGCGTAGGACTCCACCCCAACCTCACGCGGGCGGTATCAAGGTTGAACCTTGATTCCGGTGAAATTATAAGTTAAGGTGGGCCGCGTAAGCTCACCTTAAATCTTACGCGGGCCGCTAGAGATCATCAAACGCGGAGACACCCTGAGCTGACACGTGTCGACATCGTGGCGGACCTATACGCTGACCCAGCTAAGCTATATGTTGACCGGGTGTTGACGCGGGTCGTGTAAGGCTTAGCCTTGTGTTACGCGGGCCGTGAGAGGACGAGATATCAGAACTATATAAGAAGGCCATCGGGTTTCACTTTCCGTCGCTCATTTCTTTCTTTCTAAACGAATTTCTGAAGTTATAAGCATTATAGTCGGGTATTATACCCCTAATTAGCGAGGTTCTGCTCCGTTGTAAGTATTATAACCCCAGTTTCGTAATAGTTTCGCTGCCCGATTGATTTAGGGTTCTGTAACAACTGTCGTGGTTCTGCCAGACGTAGTTGTTGGAATGCCGTCTCGGGGAGGGTATCCTTAATATTTTCAAAGGGTTATGATACTAACCAATGTACATTTGTATAAATTATAGATTATATCCAGGAAACCCTTACAAGAAGTCTAAGATAGCAATGTGAGTTTATCCTCTTTTTGTTAACCTTTTTGGAATGTTTTACAAAACCTTAATTGTTTACAATGTGATTAAGCGGTGATTGAGTCTTTGTAGTTCTTCAATTACTGCCGGTATTATGGGGTTTTGTATACAAAATTTATTACTACGAGTAGTAGTAGTAAGTCCGAATGACAGTACATTACCATTGGACGACGAGTTAGCCAATGGGTAATTTGACCATAGCCACAGATCCGGTCGAGTGGCAAATACTGAATGAGTAATTGTGTAGAAATAAACAATGTGATCGCTCTCAATACTGTTTTAATTGATAAAATGTTTCTTGATTAAACTGGGATTCACTCACCAGTATTTTCGACTGACAAATGTTTTTAAAACGCATTACAGGTAACACAATGTGACAGCCAATTAGTGAAAAGCCAGCTGGAGAGCACTGAAGGCTTGGGAAAAATGTGGCTATAAAAGTTACCTAATAAACGATGTTTTAAATTCAATAAAATAGGGTTTGTCCCTATAAATGTATTGTAACAAGAAACTTGGGTTTTGCCCATGTGATTACTAATATCAAATATGGTGGTTTTACTCTGATAAACATTTCCTAACTACGGTCCTGATGTAAATTCCGCTGCCAAATTGAATTAACCAAATACTGATACCACCACCACTGAGCTCGCGTCCGCCCGTTCCCGGGACAGATAAGGGATCGGGGGTTACGACACCATAAGATGCTAGGAAGCTCATCGACCCATCCTCTGCGCGCCGTCCCTAATCTCGCCTTGATGCCGTCAACTATTTGTTTATTGACACTTTTGACCTGTCCGTTTGCTTGTGGATGCGCCACAGAAGCAAAGTTGTGCTCGCTCTTCATTTCCTTGAACCATTTCTGGAGGTCTTCTGAGGCAAAGTTTGTGCCGTTGTCAGAAATGATGAGCAATGGTAATCCGAAGTGGCAAATAATATGTTCCCATATAAATTTGCGGATTACCATTGTTGTGGTTGAAGCTAATGCCTTAGCTTCTACCCACTTGGTGAAGTAGTCAACTGCTACAATAATGAATTTGACTGCGCCTGGCACGTCAGGAAAAGGACCGACAAGGTCGATACCCCACTGTTGAAAAATCCAGGCGGAAGTGACTGGTAAAAGCGGATTTTTTGGACGGAGGGTTTTTGGCACGTGGCGCTGACAAGCTGCGCATTTACGTAATAATTCTACCGCATCCACGTGCATCCCCGGCCAATAGTATCCTGCGCTCATTATCTTCGCTACTACCATGCGCGGTCCAGCGTGTATCCCGCATAATCCTTCATGGATTTCCCTGACTAAGTACTGCGTATCTGTTTTGTCGACACAGCGTAGGAGTGGACCCATAAATGACTTTCGGTATAAGATACCGTCTGCCATTTCATAATTTATTGCTTTGTGATGTGTGCAAAATGCAACATATAAATTACATCAATTGTGGCATAAAACTAACCCTTTTTTAGTACTAATGTTGGAAAAAGTGTGCTTTTGTCTTCCTTTTGTATTTTCAGGATTAAATGAGCTCAAATTAACAAAAGAAGCAAAAAGGCAGCTAAATCTAACATAAATACAAGAAAAGGAACAAACGTGGCATGCCCGACCTCCCCGACAGCATCTCCCCAAGCAAAACAAGAGAACAGAAGGCTGAACACCCCCCGTGCTCAGTGAGCACGGGGGCGTGCCCAAGTGCCAGCATAAAAGACAAAGCTATAGAAGCTTCTATCGCCCACCACGGGGCCGTGCTCAGCGGACACGGGGCCGTGGTCAACTATAAGATTCGCAGAATCCAGGAAAATCTTGATAGTACAGATACGCTTCTGCACACGGGGGCGTGCCCAGCGGACACGGGGGCGTGGTCAACTAATGCAGACAAACTGCAATTAATGAAGACAGAGAAGAGGATGGACACGGGGCCGTGCCCACTGGACACGGGGCCATTCCCGAGCTACTGTTCAGGCTATAAATAGGGGTGCTTGGCTCATTTGCAAACCATCCCTTGGCACACCACCTCTCTCACACTTCACCCACCACCATCACAACACCATCATCCACCACCATCATCCATTGTCCATCATAGAGTGTGTGAGTCGTCTCGGGATCCAAGATTGATCGTAAGAGTTGTTGACAATCAAAGGCCATGTTTGCCTAAGTCTCTTACATCACTTGGTGAAGACAAGTGTCTAGTGTAATAGTTTTTATTTTTAATCTTTTTGCACTTTTTACTTGGTTATGTATTAATGACTTTAATAACTAGTTTCTTATGTTGAAGGTGATTCTTCCTTATCGTTTGTCCGTGGTATCTTGGCATTATTTTACTGTCTATATAAAATAAAAGATTTTCACCATTCATATCTCACGGTCTATATGGAGGTATGTTGGCTACCTTGTCGGGGGTTAAGGGAACGGTTTGGTAAGAGTCTTGCCTTGTTCAGTGTATAGATCCTGCAAGGACCTGGGTCAAATTTAGTAGGACCTCCTTCAATACCCACCGGTATTGGATGGCGGGGGTCCAAACTCTTTGATCCCCTCATATGTAAGCTACTATTAATACTTTAACCCGGCTACTTAGGACTGTTTCCCTGCTGACTCAGACTACTTAGCCGAGGGTAACGTCACCTTCAAAAGAGGGGCCTACCATAATATGCATTAATAACTTAATTAATTATCTTTCAATAATCCGACCCTTTAGGATTGTATCCTTGCTGACTCAAACTACTGGGTTGAGGGTAACGTCACCTTCAAAAGAGGGGCCTACTACAATAACTAAGATAATCTCTTAAAAAGTGCAAAAGTGCGGAAATAATCAAAGGTTACACTAAACACGAGTCGGAGCCAAGTGATTCATCTTGTCTATCTGTTTTATTTTTATTTTATTTTTCAGCATTTTAGTTAGCTTTTATTTTTCTAGTTTAAAAACCTTTTTCTAAACTTTTGATTTGATTAGACGTTGAGGATAAACCGGTACTAAAAGCTCTTGTGTCCTTGGACGACCTCGGTATCTTACCAACACTATACTACGCTCACGATGGGTGCACTTGCCCATATGTGTGTTTAGTGTTAGTAAATATCGTGTTTTATAAATTTAAAGCTTGACTAAAAAGTGTAAAAGGGCTTAAAATATACATTAAAAACCATACACACTTCACACGCATCAAGTTTTTGGCGCCGTTGCCGGGGACACAAGGATTTTAAGAAAGTTATGAATCAACGGCCTAATCGTTTTTCTTATTTTTCTATTTTTTTAGGATTTTCTTAGTTTTTCAGCTTCTGCAGAACTCAGCACGGGCCGTGCCCGCTGAACACGCCCCGTGCCCGCTGAACATGCCCCGTGCCCAATCATTGGAACTGTCAATCCTATTTTAAGTCAGACAGTAAGCTGAACACGGGGCCGTGCCCACTCAACACGCCCCGTGCCCAAGATTCAGTTACTGAAAACAGAACCATAAGATCCCGACGGTTGGTAATTTCTGACACTAACATGAGTGATACTGATATTTTTTACTTTCGGCACTCTTATGGTACGTGGTGTCAAATATGTGGCGGCCCCCATAAAGAATTAGAATGTTATTTTCTAAATTATAAGCCCCACTATATAGACCCATTGTTTTCATGTAGCCTTAAGAGGGGCGAAAGTAAAAATAATCCCTATCTCTCCCTTGAATGCTCTCAACCGGATCTTCTAGGAGAAATGCTTCTTGATGAACTATTTCATATGGAAGATCTAATTCTTAATTGGTTAGAAGAACTTAGGATAGATTTCAATAATATATCTCAAGACGATAGCCAAGAAGAATTGTTGGGATCGCATTCAAATAAAAACAACTTCGTTGTTACCAATGTTACCTCTAACTCTAGTGAGGACTTGAGCGATAGTCGTCCCTGTGTCGATTGTGCCGTGAAGGACTCCCCATCGACTTCGTTCGATGCATACATAGACCTGAGCGATTCGGCATACACCTTCTTTAACGAGAGCCCGGGAAAGGGTTGGACTTGTCCACCTACATATAGCATAGGAATCACCCTCACCGACAACCTCTTGCATTCTCGTCTTAATCTAGAGCAATTAAGGTATCTTAGGCACTTTGGGGTTGTTCCATCCAGTAAGGAACCGCCCGATCCAGAAAAGTTCCTTAAAAATAGACAAGCTCCTTAAGACAGCTTCTAGACACGGGGCCGTATCCAGGTCAACAGGCCCCCGTGTCCACCCAAAGATTCTCGTCTGATTTCGTGTCAGAATATGGACAAAATATGTCAGGATTCCACCTGCACACGGGGCCGTGTCCAGCCGACACGGGGCCGTGTGCAGCATGCTGTCGTTTTCTATAAATGCAGCAAGATTCCTGCACATATGGACCACTCCAAAGACAAAGATTTGGTGGATCTTCCCACATACCATCCTAGGTATATTCTAAAGAAGGTTCCCAACAACCATCTTGTCTTTTCCACTTTTATTCATTACCTTCTTCTTCAATTTCTCTTAACACCTCCATTAGAGCTTGAAATCTCCATAATTCCAAGCCTTATTGAGATGTTTGTTAGATTTTTTATTCAAGGAATCTTGTTAAAAATAAGTTCTACAACAATGTTTTAAGTTGTTTCTGCTTAAAAACATTTTATAAATCACAAAAACCAATTAAAACACCAAGATTCCTTGTTCCAAAAATCTGCAGACATCTGAACACGGGGCCGTGCTCATTGAGCACGGGGCCGTGTCCGAGGTTCTGTTTACATAAAATTGAGCTCTTTTCGGTATGACTTCTCAGAATGGCGAGCAAAACTAGCGGAACATCTTCATCGCACTCTAGGAACAACCGACAAGGAAGAAGGTCATCAACGGTTGAAGATTCTCTTGTAAACTATGTTTACGCTTTAAGAGAAGCCATTGATGAAATAACAGGAGTGGAAGAAGCATTGGTCGACCATATCAATCATTTGACGGTGGGACTAGAGGGATGTCTTCGAGAGGTCAACCTTTTGCACCAAAGGTTGAACATTCTCACTTCTCCTCCTTTGGTTCCAATCATTACCCAAAGGGCATGGAATGTGGTTCCCGAAGTCATCATACCAGCCGAATGGTACGCCATGCATCCGGAGCCTCCTCGGGACGTACTACAAGGGGTTCCGGTTGGTGTCGCTCCTCCTCCACAAGATGTTGAGGAGAATGACGCCGCCTTCTTCCTCCCAAGAGAGATAGAAGAATGGCTTTAACGCCCCTCGGCTCGGAGTTTTACAAAGCTTTTAGATACCGGAAAACTATTTCTGGATTTTTGGTTCTTATTGTACTCGTAGAGCTCCATAGGATGATTTTATTTATCACTTGACCTATCTAATTTAGGACCCTTTAATTTTATTTTCTGCTTTGTTTTTAACTTTTTAGGATTATTATGTAATTCTCTCCATGACTTAATGAATGATGGTTTTAGCTAATTTGGTGTTTGGATGATGTTGTAATGAATAAAACACACTCGGGATGGTGAAGGATAACAAGGGAAACTTGGACCAGCACCCCATGCACGAAAACAGGGCCATCCGATAAACTTTTCTTCATTACAGCAGGTTCAGCACGGGCCGTGCCCGCCCACCACGGCCCCGTGCTGCACAGTCTGCAGAAAATGCCCAGTTCAGGTAAACTGGACACGGGCCGTGTTCACCCAACACGCCCCCGTGCCCAGGCTTCTGTTTCTTTTTTTTCAACTTTTTGTTACTGGCACCTGAACACGGGGCCGTGTCCAGACGCCCAGTAACATAAAATTTTGCTTTTTCACACCTTTTTACACATTCAATCAACCTAAAAACTTATTTTTGGGACACATTGAGGACAATGTGTAATTTAAGTGTGGGGGGGATGCTAAAACTTTGAATCTTGCAAGTCCTAATTACAAGCCTTACACAAAACTCTATTGGAACCGCTAATCACCCCAAATTTTTTCAAAAATTTTCATTTTGTTTTACTTGTCTAGGTTTAACTTGGGAATTTCAAGTTCTAAAAAGGTTATATTTTTACAAATTTACAACCGATAGCGTCGTGATAAAAAGAACCAACATAAGAAAATTATGAAAAGGCATGACAAGTTTAGTTAAAATTTGATTATATATACTTGATCACATAAAAACCCATTCCCACAAAAGTGAGTTTTGAGCCTTTATTGAGCATACAAATACATATCTTTAAACTAAATGCTCATTTTTTCGTTTCTTGTGTGAATAGACGTTTGGTTCTTACAACTCTAGAACTTGCCACGACGATACATTCCCGGTCCTTACCAACTTAAACTCAAGTAAGTAAATGATGGAGGCATTAGGACTAACCATTTTTATTTCTACAACATTATTTTTCTTTTTTTACCACCTATCCAAAATCCCCCTAGTTAACCCCTTTGAGCCTAAACCTTTTCATTTCTTAACCCAAAACCAAATACCCTTTTACCCACCAAAACTTTTTTTTTTATTTTTAACCCTTTATTTTAGTAACAAGCTCGGTTTTTCGTATGACTTTTCAAAAAAAAATAAAAAAAAGTTGATGATGAAGCAAAAGAAATAAACAAGCAAGTTCATCAAAAATAACTTGAAAAATAGCTTCATCCAAATAAAAATTTGCAAAAATAAAGTCTTAAGAAAACCGACGCTTTTTACGCTTTTTCACCCTTTTCTACTAACCACTAACCCAACCACCTACCTTTAACCCAAGCCTAACCCTTCACCCAAAATTCCTCTTGATATTTTTAAAGGTTTATAGTTAAAAAGGAGGAGGATTGATTGCTTGGCAAGCCTATGGTAGGAGTAAGTTCCATGCCGCTCTCGAGTGATTCACTAAAATACATCTTCGGCCGAGTGTTGAGTGATCCCCCGTGAGGTATGTGAACTTGTATATAAATAGAATTTTAAAGAGGCATGTTATGCCCTAATAAGTAATTTATCTTATGAAAAGTTTTAAATAAACCATGACGAATAGGATTGTAAATAAATAAAAATAAACTTAATAAAGAATCTTGGAAATCCCGACACTCTATGACAAGCCCAAAAACCTTCTCTTCTACCCATTCCATTTGGGAGTGTAAAGCCACGTTATAAAGAGTTTTGCTTGAGGACAAGCAAAGATTCAAGTGTGGGGGTATTTGATGTGTGCAAAATGCAACATATAAATTACATCAATTGTGGCATAAAACTAACCCTTTTTAGTACTAATGTTGGAAAAAGTGTGCTTTTGTCTTCCTTTTGTATTTTCAGGATTAAATGAGCTCAAATTAACAAAAGAAGCAAAAAGGCAGCTAAATCTAACATAAATAGAAGAAAAGGAACAAACGTGGCATGCCTGACCTCCCCGACAGCATCTCCCCAAGCAAAACAAGAGAACAGAAGGCTGAACACGCCCTGTGCTCAGTGAACACGGGGGCGTGCCTAAGTTCCAGCATAAAAGACAAAGCTATAGAAGCTTCTATCGCCCACCACGGGGCCGTGGTCAACTATAAGATTCGCAGAATCCAGGAAAATCTTGATAGTACTGATACGCTTCTGCACACGGGGGCGTGCCCAGCGGACACGGGGGCGTGGTCAACTAATGCAGACAAACTGCAATTAATGAAGACAGAGAAGAGGATGGACACGGGGCCGTGCCCGAGCTACTGTTCAGGCTATAAATAGGGGTGCTTGGCTCATTTGCAAACCATCCCTTGGCACACCACCTCTCTCACACTTCACCCACCACCATCACAACACCATCATCCACCACCATCATCCATTGTCCATCATAGAGTGTGTGAGTCGTCTCGGGATCCAAGATTGATCGTAAGAGTTCTTGACAATCAAAGGCCATGTTTGCCTAAGTCTCTTACATCACTTGGTGAAGACAAGTGTCTAGTGTAATACTTTTTATTTTTAATCTTTTCGCACTTTTTACTTGGTTATGTATTAATGACTTTAATAACTAGTTTCTTATGTTGAAGGTGATTCTTCCTTATCGTTTGTCCGTGGTGTCTTGGCATTATTTTACTGTCTATATAAAATAAAAGATTTTCACCATTCATATCTCCACGGTCTATATGGAGGTATGTTGGCTACCTGGTCGGGGGTTAAGGGAACGGTTTGGTAAGAGTCTTGCCTTGTTCAGTGTATAGATCCTGCAAGGACCTGGGTCAAATTTAGTAGGACCTCCTTCAATACCCACCGGTATTGGATGGCGGGGGTCCAAACTCTTTGATCCCCTCATATGTAAGCTACTATTAATACTTTAACCCGACTACTTAAGACTGTATCCCTGCTGACTCAGACTACTTAGCCGAGGGTAACGTCACCTTCAAAAGAGGGGCCTACCATAATATGCATTAATAACTTAATTAATTATCTTTCAATAATCCGACCCTTTAGGATTGTATCCTTGCTGACTCAAACTACTGGGTTGAGGGTAACGTCACCTTCAAAATAGGGACCTACTACAATAACTAAGATAATCTCTTAAAAAGTGCAAAAGTGCGGAAATAATCAAAGGTTACACTAAACACGAGTCGGAGCCAAGTGATTCATCTTGTCTATCTGTTTTAGTTTTATTTTCGTTTTATTTTTCAGCATTTTAGTTAGCTTTTATTTTTCTAGTTTAAAAACCTTTTTCTAAACTTTTTATTTGATTAGACGTTGAGGATAAACCGGTACTAAAAGCTCTTGTGTCCTTGGACGACCTCGATATCTTACCAACACTATACTACGCTCACGATGGGTGCACTTGCCCATATGTGTGTTTAGTGTTAGTAAATATCGTGTTTTATAAATTTAAAACTTGACTAAAAAGTGTAAAAGGGCTTAAAATATACATTAAAAACCATACACACTTCACACACATCACTTTGTTCTGGATCTTCCTAGCTTCCGCTTTCCCTTCTGGTAGTTTGCCATGCTGCAAGTACATGATGATCGGAGACATCCAGGATGGGTTGCCGACTTCAATGACATTTACTTGTTTGAGAGGAATGGATGGGTTGGATAACACCTCGATGTGCACTTCCTTTGCTAAGTGTTTAAAACTGGTGGCGACCAATTTGCTTAGTGCGTCCACATGCTTATTTTCTCTTCTGTTTATGTGAATTATCTTGAACGTTTGAAATTGGATGATAAGCATTCGTTCTTGTTCCAGATATAACGCCATGGCTTCACCCTTTGCATCATAATGGCCATTCACTTGCCCGGCCACTAGTTTTGAGTCGACGTGAGCTTCGAGATTTTTTGCTCCCATTTTAAGTGCTAAACGGAGGCCTGCTAGAAACGCTTCATATTCTGCCTCGTTGTTTGTGCTCTTGAAATCCAAACGTATTGCGTATGTAAGCTCATGATCGTCTGGACTAACCAGTCGAAGGCCTGCGCCTGCTCCATCGTCATTAGATTCCCCGTATGTGTGCAACGTCCAAACTCTACCGTCGAAGACAGGAATAGGGTTTTGGATCGCCTCACATTCTTGTACTTTGTCTATGGGAACTTATGTGGCGAAGTTTGCTAAAACTTGCCCTTTGATTGCTGGCCGAGGTCTATATAGGATATTGTATCCTCCCAGCTCGATTGCCTATTTAGCCAATCTCCCCACGACATCGGGTTTGGACATGATTTGGCCTAGGTGATAATTAGTGAGAACTGTAATAACATGGCCTGAGAAATACCGGCGAAGTCGTCGTGATGCATGTACTAGCGCGAGGACCATTTTTTCTATCATCGAGTAGCGCGTCTTCGGACCGGTTAGCATCTTACTAATGTAGTATATTGGGGTCTGAACGCCCTCTCTATCCACCATTAACACTGCACCAACCGATACCTCTGCTGCGGACAAATATAAGATTAGTGGCTCTTTTTCTTGCGATGCTGTCATTGTTGGTAGTTGGATTAGATACTCCTTCATTTGCTTGAAGGCTTTCTCCGCTTCTGGCGTCCACTGGAAATGCGTTTTCTTGGCGCAATTGCGCAGTGTACTAATGAACGGATAAGATTTCGCAACGTGATTTGCCAAGAATCTATTCAAGGCTGCTAGTCGTCCCGCGAGTCTTTGCATTTCTTTCACTGTTGTTGGTGATGGCATTAGCTGGATGGCTTGTACCTTCTCCGGGTTAACCTTAAAACCATCTCTGGTTACTATGAAACCCAAAAATTTTCCTTCTTCCATTCTAAAGGAGCACTTTGTTGGGTTAAGTTTTAAATTGACGCTGCACAATGAATCGAACGTACGTTGAATGTTTGAGAGCATGGTTTCTTCTTCCTGGCTCATAATGACGAGGTCATCCATGTATACCTCCACTGTTTTTCCAATGTCTTCCCCGAAGACTGTATCCATCAAGCGCTGGTAAGTAGATCCGACATTGCGCAGACCGAAAGGCATTTTTGTATAGCAAAAGATGCCTTTGTCTATGTGAAAAGCCATTTTGTCTTCATCTTCCTTTTTCATCTGCACCTGATGGTAGCCTTTGTAACAGTCGAGAAAGCACTTCCAGCGGAAAGATGCTAAAGAGTTGACTTTTTTTCTCTATTTCGGGAAGCGCATAGCAATCTTTCGGGCAAGCTTTATTAAGGTCTTTGAAGTCCACATGCACCACCCGCCATTGTGTTTTTGAACCATTACTGGGTTAGCGACCCAGGTGTGGTACTATACTTCGCGTAGGATCCCGGCATTGAGTAACTCTGTTACTTGCTCTTCCGCTTTTTCTGCGCTGAGACTGCATCTTCCTTGTGCGACAGGTTCCGCTGAGGGTTGGATGTTCAAACAGTGTTGCGCTATATCTCGTGGAACCCCAGTCATGTCTGCTGGGCACCAGGCGAATATGTCTTTATTGTTCGAAAGTAATTCTTTCAATTGCATCCGTATTGTTGGTGAAACGGCGTGCCCGAATAAGATTGTTTGCTCTGGATACTCTTCGTTGAGAACCCACTTTTCTGGTTCATTTGATGTTGAAGGTTTAGCAACCTTTGCTGGTGGTTCATCATCCACGTACATGACTTCCTTGCTGGAATACAGAATTCCTACTCCGGTTTTCGTTGGAAAGCCGTAAGCAGCATGCGGTATGGAAGTAATCATGCTGAATTCTCTTTGTGATCTTCTTCCCAGCAATACATCATGACGTGATGTTGCTGGCATGACCATGAAATTTACTGTGACTGTACGCGAATGCTCGCCATCTGAGAGAGTTACAGGAAAAGCAATTTGTCCCAATGGAAACCAGTGAGAGGGAAATCAACTGGCTCTAGTCGTGCCTTATCTTATGGATCAAGTTGTTTAAAACATTGTTCATAGATTATATCCATTGAGCTTCCTAGATCTATGAACATGTAGTCAGTTCTGTAGTGGCCGAAGATGCCGGTAATAATTACTGGACGTTCTTCCTGCGGTCCTCCGGGGACGACAGGAAATACAACTTGCTGTTCCCTCCAGTGCTGATTATGTCTTCGTTTGTTTGACTTTCGTGAGGGACCTCCCTGTACCATGTTTATCTGCTTTGGTTCGGCTTCCTGGTGATTGGTATCTTCTGATTTTTGAATCATTTCGTCATGACTACTGGATTGGATGTCCCACTGACTAGGTATCTGTGGGTCCAATACTGCAGCATCAAATTTACTTTTACCTTCTTCCAAAGTATCAGATCTGACATTTGGCAATTCAGATCTGTTGTTTGGTGTGAAAATTTGGTTCATAGCGATCTGGAATCTGTTGAACCAGTATTCTGGAGTTCTTTCTAGGAGTAGATCTGAACGGTTATGAACTCCCGTTTGTACCATGGAGTCATTTCCTTCCGAATGACTTTTGTTACTTCCTTTGTTTCCCATGATTCTGTTGATCTGGACATCTCGGGTTGCAAAACCCTTGAATTTAGATCGAGGACTTGATGGGTGGAGTGATGAATTCTCTGCCATGTGAAAAAAGAAAAATGAATCGAAACGAGAAAAAACAGATGAAACAGAGAAATCGGTAGGCGCTAATGAAGAAACACTGGTTAAATGACCGGAATCAGATAAACCAGGGGGTTAGGTTCTGCATAAAAGGGTTGGTTTCTTCTCGCTCGGTTCAAGGGGAAAGATCTTCTTCTCTTCTCAATAGCTGCAAAACAGACACCGTTAGACTCGCCACGGGGAGAATGGGGGTTCTCTCCGTGACAACCCTCCGGCGTGAGAATAAGTATCAGTATTTGAAGAGGAAGAAGTATAAGTGAAGTGAATGTAACTTGAAAATTATACCTGAATTACTCTTCTATTTATAGCCGAAGTTTTGGGCGGGAAAACCTGTTATTGAAATGTTAACGGAAAATGCTATCTCCGTTAGCGGTTATTTTTCCCTCCGTTAATCTTTCAATCGAGTGTGAGAGCACACGGATCGCGATCTAGGTCAATGGCTGGGGTATTGCCACGTGGAAAGTGGGAAAGTGGAGTTTCCTCTTTAATTTCATGCCATCATTGTGACTTTAGGGGAGCTTGGGATGATGACACGTGGCCAGACGGTTATAACCGTCTGGTGGTGCACGATTGAGTCTTCTAGAAGATTACAGCTATAATCCAGTGTAACTCCTTATCGTGTGGTATCAGTGCAGTAAATAATATCCAAGTCTGGGTATTATTTAAGCGGGAGTGCTTATTGGGATTTTTATCCCCTGACTATTATGGAGAGAGGCGCAAGGATACATTAGTTCCCTTTTGGCGCGCAGGTGTTGCTTGCTGCTTTTCTCCTAAGTTCTCATTGTAGGACCAGTGCGCGGCCGCGCAAGATCTAAAGAGGGTTAACAGATGAGACTGTGGTATGGTCCCAAGTATTCAAAGTGAGGTTTTTGGGACCTTACCCCTTCAGGCCTATACTTACAAGATTATTTATTTGCAACATACAATGGACAATAAATAACTATCTTTCTTGCGATTTTGCGCCTTACAATGGACAAATAAAAAAATCATTCTTCGACATAGTTGTCCGCTGCTTAGCATTCTTCGACTTGAGTAAGTGCGGGGACAACCAGGGCGTCATAGGCATCTGTTGCGGCCTCCAGCTCACCTTCGGTATCAACCTCGCGCAAGGAACATTGGTCTTCGGTAATTTTCGTTTCAGACATGGCATTCACATGAGTCAAGCACTCAGCATAGCCGACCCTATATCCCGCATCATGAGCTTTCGACACAACAACCCCAACCGCAACAGTTGTTTCCGGTGCATCCAATATTGCATTTGCAATCTGCACAAGTAATCACAAAGATATATTCAGTATAAGTGTCACACCCCAAAAACGTCGCAGCGGAATATTAAACGTAGTGGTGACGGAAGTTGGTGCCCATTTATAGCTTGTTGAACGATGCACTCATTTGTTGGACATTTCGACTTATTTTAAAATATAAGTTATTAAACATTACATTTTAAAAACCACGACACAACCACATAGTTAAATTGTCTTTGATCCTCGCGGATCTTATTACAAACGTCCCAGAAAGTTTAAAAGTTGTCCAACATTTTTAAACAACACAACATGCATCATTAAACACAAGATACGCCATGATTCTCGAAGCCGAACTCAAGTACCTGTAGAACACGTTAAAATCAAGTGTCAACACAAAGGAAGGTGAGTTCACATATTCACATTCAAACAATTCATTCCAAAGGAAAACTTTCTGATTATGTGTTTATTTTAAAACATCCATATAATTTTTAGAAAGTCCATTTTACTTCTTTAATAAAATCCATGGGTCATCCGTCGCGGTTCAGAAACCCGACAATAAAGCTCTTACCCAGGTTTTGTATATTAAATTCATAGCGTCAACTTTCAGACTCGCATGTTAGCTAGACAATACGAACTATATATTTACCATGCAGGGATAATCAAAACTAGACAATAAATAGAATATCAATTCGTCGTTTGACTTGACACGGGGCGACCGGTCACGACGGGGTTGTCAACCCGTTAGATCTACCAACAATTCATCGCGTGTAATACTTAAATGATTAAACGACATCATGGGCGTGGGGTCCACTTGAGACCAATATGATGTCTGCCTCACGTACAATATATATATCCTACTAATATGACAAATTTAATACACGAAGTTGTACGAATCCCCTGAATCCCCTCCCCTGAGACCAGGCTTGCATTCGTCCCAACTTTACAGTCTGTTTCGCCTCGGAAACACCATACCATCCCAATTTCCTCCAAACATTCATTCATCAAAAACGTTTTACCTCGAAACATATGACTTATCAAACTCCATATATTTTCAACGAAAATATATATTTTATATTAAAAGGTATGTTTTAATCCAAAAACATTATTAAACCCTTTTATTGGCGTCTTCTACCCACAAAATATATACAAAGCAGTAAAAAGAGGGGTTTAGTGACACTTACCTTTGGGTGCGTATTTTAAATAGCGCAATCCCAGAGATTGATTTTTACACATCCTAATATGTATGTATATATATAGGAACGATTTTTAAATCAACATTCATCACAAAAATCCTAAGTTTCTCTGTTTTCTTAGAATTGTCACATAACTTTGAGATTTTCTCGAAAAGTTATCATTTTCTATTATGTTGGCACGTTAATATATATATGAGTCCATATATATATATATATATGAGTCCATATATATATATATATATATGATTTTGCGACTTGAACGATTTTATTGGTGACCATTATTGTGCGAATCCGTTAACACTCCCGTTTATACACAATATATCTACGATGTGCGCGTCGTAATATATATACATAAACGTTCACATAATTTATCATCGAAACACGCGAAATCTTGTTAACTTATCTATTTTATCATTTTTAAAGCAAATATACATAAAATATTTTATATGTACCAATTTTCATGCTCAACAAACAAGTTACACATTTAACGCGATTTTTACCGTTTCTACCGCACAAAACGCATAAGTATACATGCATAATCCAAATTTTCAAAATCATATTAAAACTTAACATATTTTCATATTCTCATGTTTAAATCACAAAACACATTTTAACACATAAGGTTCACCCAAAATTTTACCCATACTAGTGTACATTGAAAAATGCGTATTTTAGCGATTCGGTAACGTTTTCGGGCGTCGGAAGTCACGTATGACTAACCAAACACCAAGTAAACTTAAAATTAGTTAAAATACTTAGTTTTAACTAAAAATATCAGTTTACTCACTGATCTAAATCAGTTTTATAAAAATCACTTGAAAAGCCGATTTTTGATCGTTTTAACGCATAGTTTTGCGTTAAACGTTACTATAATCAACCCAACTCGAAACGAATTGATATTTTAACACAATACATTTTATTTACTGATTAGAATAGTGGTTATAATCAGATTAGTGCAGTTTTTGTGTAAGTCACATAAATCATGCGATTTCACGTATTTTGCAACTTTTAAAGCACCAAGTACAACATGCAAAGCTAGTAAACATTATGACAAAGTTATATGTCACTAAACACTTTAAAATAATTTTATTTTAGTGTTTATAATCTGATTTCATCTGATTTTTATTAAATCGTAATCATATGATCATTTCATGCATTTACATATCCATATATGTTCACATATGTGCATCTAATGCACTCACACAACATCATTACCATTACTTATGATCTAATCATGTTTTGAAGTTTACTAACATCATGTTCTTACAAATATTACACATATCACCATGATTATTCAAATCATCCATATTTACTTATGCTTAGATCTTGCACATTTAAGATTGTACAACAATTTTCACATGCATGCATACATATACACATACATATATACGAAATTTATACATACATATACTTCCAAAAATTCACTTTTCCATATATCACTTTCAAATCTTAGATTCTTTAGAACATTCTTGTATTATAGCTAAAAATTCCTTCATGCTTCATACTTTTCAAGAAATCAAATAATCAAGAACTTCTTTCATCAAAAATCATAATATAACTTATACATACACACACATATTCTCGGCCCTATATACACACATGCATACACCCATTTTTATTTTGATTAAAATCTCATTATTTGTAGTTTCCAAGTTAATGTTTAGATTCAAGAATCAAGAGAAACTTTCACTATCTTCTTTATCACTATGAATCAAGAAGAATATTTAAAGAAACTATATTATACCTTCAATATTTTTAGTGGGTTTTTGATAAAGATGGTGATATAAGGTCTTGTTCTTGCTTGAATCTACTTGAAATCACCTTCTAACCTCCTTACAAGCTTGAAATCACCATGTAAGGCCCTTGAATCTTCATGTTTTGAATTTGAAAATGAATTGTTGATGTGGTTAGGGGTGTTCGGCCGTGAGTGTTCAAGAAGAGAGAGAGAGAAGTTTTTGAATTTTGTTATTGGAATTGAGTATGTATGGATGCATGAACCAACATAATCATCACTTATCATTCTCAAGATTGGACAAGTGTCCACATTTCAACATTCAAGAGAATGTGGGCAGCCCACATTGCCGCCACCCACCTCTCTCACACAATATATATATACATACATATGTTATATGTATATTAGTTCAATAACAGGTATTTTACTGAATATCGGGTATTTTATCTAGCGTTTTAATCCCGTTTTAGTGCGTTTTTAATTATTTTTATCATTCTATAAAAATAATCACTTAAAATTATTACTGAAATAATTATCAGTTGCCTTGACTGGCTGCGTTGACGGTATTTTGTCTAATTCGCGCGGTACGCGCTCAAACTTGAAAAATTGAGTTTCTTAGCATTTTAATTTATTTTTCCTCACGGATATGATTAAAATTATTATTCTAATCATAACAGACTAATTTTAGGATTTTAACACTGATCGGGTGGTCACCGATGTTCGTTTCGCATTTCAATCGTTACGCGATAAGCGTTTGTTTTATCGTTGCCAACGTAATTTTTATATACATCTGAATTTACCAACACACCAAATATCATATACAAACATCACAATCAGTCACAAACAACCATTTTACATGTTCACTACACAGATTACTATTGTACGGTATGGCCTGAGAGGCCGGATGTCACAATAAGGGCAAGAATAATAAGGCAAGATGACAAAGTCCTTACATAAACGACACCTTAATCCCGCATCCATTCGCGATCGGCATTAAGGTTGGCATTCATCGCCTTCACGTCATCCAGCTGTGCAACAGTGTGTTGACGCTCTTCTTTAGCCTTCGTTGCCCGGGCTTCGGCCTCGACCAAGCACCGGTTAACATCTGCCAAGGCCACCTCACGGTACTGCAGGTCCTTACGTGCGTTTTCCTGTTCATAAACAAGATTCAACATAAGAAGGAATTTTCAATACTGATAAATACCGAAACATAGAGTATATTACATACCTCTATTTTATTATGCGGAAGGTTGGGCTACTCCATTGCCTAAATCGTAGTAGTGCGGGCAACAATGGCTTCTTCCATAACCCCAACCATCACGACTTCTCTCTTCTCAAGACTGGCATTCGCCACCTTAAGGTTCACGATCTCCTGGCGAAGACGGAAAAGTTTTTCATTCTCACGCATGCAAGCCTAGTTCCAGAGCTTGCGCTCTTGTGATAATAGTTTGGTTAAGGACCGAACCTGTTTATAGGCGGTGACCGCAACCCACTCCTAAGTCCTTTATATGCCTCAAAGTCGGCTTTTTCATTAGCCAGACGTTCTTCAGCTGCTCTGATATTCCCCATGCTGGCATCAGCTTCAGTTTTAAAACGTTGGTACCCTCCTCCTTCTGAGCAAGGGAGTACCAATCATGCAGAATCACGTTACCAGTGGCGGCAACACCAACAAGGTGAAGGGCGAGCCGCATATACATATTCTCACGCCCTGATGCCCTTAGTCGCTGCACCTCCACGGGTGTGAAGGCACTCTTCAATAATTCCCTACAAAGGGAAGGGTCAGTCATCACATCCCCTTGTTTTATATTCCATGGGGGGGGGATTGATGGCCTGACCACTCATTTAAGTATACGTGCAATAGTAAAACTCTAGCGTGGTTTCATTGGGTTGGATTGGGGGCTGATCAAAATCACCATCTCCACCCGCGCCAGAGCTGGAACAAATTTAAAGTGGGGGGGGGGGGACTTTTACGTTTGCGCGCCCTCACCTTTAGCAAACCCTCGGTTGGCAGTAGGGTCAATGACATAATTGGAAGAATCCAATATGTCATCATAAGCCATGGTCTCACCCAACGGTTGAGATAAGAGCCCACAGCCTCGCGCATAGGCGCGGTTTTTTACTACTTTCAACCTGAACAATGCGTCTAGGTTCTTCCACCCTCTTCTCATCACCCGCAGGCTTGCGCGGTGGAGAAGGTGGAGGAGGAGGAAGTGTGGTTGTAGCAACTACAACAAAGACAAAAGAAAAAACATGTAAGGAAAGTTTGACATCCAGAAGCAAAGTCTCAAAAAGATATGAACTTACCTGATGTAGGCTGCACAACATGCGCACCTAATTTTGTCGTCTTCTGACATGTATGGAAAGCTTCTTCGAAGCCGCATTAGCAGGCGCGGCCTCAACCTTCCTCTTTTGCCCAATTAAGGACCGGGTACTTGCACTGACACCACTTGCGCCAGATGTAGCCCCTAGAATATCCAGCCCCTCAAGAGTATCAAAGACTAAAATTTATTCTTCAGGTTGAGTTCTTCTATGGTGGAAGGTCGCTGAGCTGGCCTGCTTTGCCACAAGGGAAACATGCTTTTCTTGACGCTTGGCCTTTAGCGCCTTGTTGCCACCCGCGGCTACGATTTGGCCTCCTTTGCTACCACCCGCAGTTGTGGCGTGGACTCCTAATGCAGCAAGAGAGCCTGCAGCAAATAACATTTTAGTCTCACTAGGAATAGCAAGACTACACAACTTAAAATTCAAAAACAAATAACACAACATACCCGGCCTGCCGGCAGAAGGGACTCCAGTGCAGCCCTCTCAGGCATGCGGAAGTTCCCAACAGTGGTCTCATACCACCCTTCCTCACCATCACCACAGGGCTCTGTGGTGATCTTCACATCGCTATCCGGCGTGAACATGCGCCATAACCGCACAACTGCATAAACCACAAGCAAAATTTGTAACAGGGGAAACATGTTCTTAATAGAACGAAGTTAAAGAAAATTACCTAGCCTTTTTCCCTGCAAACAGGCTTCAACTTGCTTCCTGCTTTCCACCGCATCATCATGCAAAGAGTCATTAATCCCTTGTTGCTCACAGCAACCAAGGGGACAACCTAGAGCTCTTTATACCACTCCTGCGATATGGGGAGGGCCAACTGCTCCTTAGGAATGTTCTGGAACACACTCCGGACCTCCAACCTGCATACAACCACATCCTGATTGACGTAGAAGAACTCGGACTTCCAGTTAGTGAAGCCCTTAGGAGGCTGCTCCAATATCTTCTTTACACCCTTGCGGGCATAAAAAGAATAAAAACCTAGTTTTGCCTGGAACTGGCAAAATCGACGAAAATGCTCGTCGGCTATATCTATTGGGATCGGAAACAGTACTCGAAGTGACGAGCACGAACCATCCCTAGTGGACTTAACTGGGAGATATGAATATTGTAGTATTCCAGCAAATTGGCCATAAGACCGTCAACAGCAGCCGAAAATTCCCCTAGCCGGAAAAAATCGGCAAAAAGGATCACATAACCGGAGGGGGCATCGACAGCAGTATGGCCCGGCCTTCTCCAGGGTATTGGGCCCCATATTCTTCCGGCATCCGGCAGGTTAACATCAACGTCCGAAACGACTGTCAGGCCAGTTTAGAACCGGTAACACGACGCCGACCTCGATATTTTTAGGGTTTTCGTCCCCCGATGACGATGGTGAAGGCATTATAAGAAAATGTATGAAGGACATAGGAAGAAATGGTGGAAGAAAGTCACCAGAAATACTAACAGTCACTGGAAATATAGTGAGAAGAAGAAGATGGAGAAGACAACAGTTGGATTTCAAAAAGCGTAAAAAGAAACCCTAGGGTTCTTCTACTATATATACCCTTCACATTTAATGCGAAGGACATGACGTGTAGACGTGCATTTTCTCCACCAATCAGTAACCGCCAGCTAGCAAGCGACGGTTCACTGACGGTTTCCACGCGCGTGTGCTCTTCTACACGCCTGACAATAGATGAACCAAGTACCTGCTGCAACAGTGCATTTAACGGCTCGAGTAGTGCACCAGTCACGAACACATCACCTTTTCACTAACCAATCCCACCAACTTCCACCTGCGGTACACATGGCTAGTTACACATCAAACAACCACACACCTTTCTACTATTTTTCCACTACCACTTGCGCACCTGCGGTACACGCGAAATGGTGGCTATGGAAACGGTGGCTATGAGAACTAGTCATTCTCATCTTCCACCAACAAGATCCAAATAGTCTATGGTTCAACACCAAATCTCATTTGACCAACAATCAAGATGGTGGACTACAACACCGCAACAATACCCCTTGCGTCGGTCGACACAACGCTGTTTTCTACAGCAAGGACAACTGGTTTCAGTTTTCTTTTTACTTTGAAACAAAAGCCATTTATTCAAAGAGAAAGAAAACTCAGACAAACGACCAATTAATAAACATGAAGCACCTGCAAAAGCGGTTTTACGTTTTTTGAGCAAGCACGACTGATGATAGATGACTTACACTATCAAAGAAAACTCAAACAAACGACAAGTTGATAAACATGAAGCAAGAGCAAAAGGCGATCATACATTCGGATTCAACATAATCGGGCGAGTATTTTCTCCAAGTTGTTTCTAATAACCTCAAGCAATCATTACCTACTCGAGAACAAAATTAGTCCAGCATTCCACCCACTTGCAACATGCGCGTGGAAGCAACACTGGACTGGGGGACTTGAAGGAGTATGGTCCCAAAATCTTGCACCAGGATTGGGCGCGAGTGACCATCACCCGGTTTACTATCCCAATCGACAAAGAACTTGCCTCAGTTCATGCAGGCACACGCGGACCCGGTTTGCTTTCCCACTCGGGAAATGAGAATCTCATCTTGTGTATGAAAAAGGGCTATTTTCGACAACATACACAGGATGCGGTGATTGCTACTAAAGATGATAGTTGTTACTATCATCTGAATCCACATCTTCTACAATTGTCGTGTTACTACATTCACTTTCTGTCAAACACATTTCCATTGTCACACCCCAGCCGATGGCGGAAACATCGGGGCGAGACGAGGATGAGATTGCTCGAGACTTCATAACGCTATTGGTGACAATATTTAATCAAAACCGATTTCATTTCATTGCATAATTGTTAAGTACAAAATTCGAAATAAAATTACAACACTTGAAGTGGAAATTAAAACATGTTTGAGAGCAATACAACAAAATACAATAAACAAACACAACAACATGATCTAGTATACTAAGTGTGTATCTAAGCATCCCTACTAGATTCAATGATCATCAATGTAATCAACCTGCAATATGTTTTAAAGTATAGTTCAATACACAATGTATTGGCGAGTATACAAGTTTAAACATAAGTATAAAAAGAGTTTAACAATCAACATGGAAAATAGTTATCTAAAATTAACATACGATTGGCATGCGTCTATAAATGTGAATCCAAATATTACCACTAGCTTAATCCTATCGTAGCAATGATAGGACCGTTCTGTTTAAACTTAACCTGACCACAAGACTACGGGTGGTGCGTTACTCCTAGAGCGCTATACATGTTAAGGCGAGGCTCATACGAAGTTAGTGACAAGTATATCACATAAATATGTTCCAACACGCATGAATCAAAGAATAACGTATAAGCATGTATGAATGATTGTTTGTGTGATTGCATAAAAGTATAAGTGATTGTGTGAATTTGGTAAGGTAAACATATTGCACCCAAAAGTGTAAAGCGTAAAAGGGCGTTCGAGTATACTCACGGTTTTGCGAATCTTTGATTGTTAATCCGCGAATTGCTGTGTTGAAGTAGGAACACCGAGGTTACCCTACAAGGGGAAAACGAAGGTGTGAGTCATAGGAGTTGAATGGAGGATTCGGATTCGGGATTTAAGGTATAAACGTATAAAAGTATGATTAAACAGAAAATATATCTCGTCTGGGCACTCGTTGTGACACTATGTTACTGTGATTTTATGGGTCCTAGTTTGTCAAAAAGAATCAACAATGAGGAACTCAGGATCTGAGATAAATGGAAAACCGATACGTCACAACTCTGTTCGTGCGAATGGGATGTCCCTTCGTGCGAGTGGGAGGATCCCTTCGCGCGAGTGGGACTGTTCGTACGATCAGAACTTCGTTTTGAACATTTTAATCATTAATTGGTTACGTTGTGAGTTCAATCATGTTATATATTATATTATATAGTAACAGCCCAGTACGTCATGTAGTTCAAAGAAGTAATGTATGGAGGTAATAACTTCATTATATGTTAACCAAAGCACAAGTTTGTTAACTTAGTTAACAAACCGGTTGGTCATGAATAACAGAGAGTAAATAACAAAAAGTAAATAACAGAAAGTAAATACCAAATAGCCGAACAAGGACAACCCAGGTGTGCCATTCCCAACATGGAAAGTGTTGGAGGCGAGACGGGGTTAACTCATTATAGGTCTAGGAGTCTGTTTGGGTGTTCGTTTGCAAGTTCAAATGAGGCGATGGAACTAGATTGGAAGCCAAGGCTTCCACGGCTCACACTTTGTTAACACAGAATCGTCCATATTGAAAATAGGGATCTGAGTTACATTCAACACTTAGAAAATCGTCAGAACGAAAGCAAATAGAACCCTTCATGCGAGTGGGCTTAGTCCCTTCGTGCGACTGGCTTCTGTTTGGAACGATTCAGTTCGGTTTTATTTGAACAGACTTGTTGTCTTGGCTGGAAACAACCTCAATCACTAACCCACAACTATAGACTTAGCTTGTGAGCTCGGTAGGTTCTTGATTCTACCAAGTTCAATATCAGGAAGTTGTTTATAAACGTTTTGAAAGTATAAAACTTAAATCCTTAAACTTGAACTCAAAGTGGTGAGATTTAATATCAGACTGCCAAGGCAAGTCTGTGAATCACCCAAGAGTGAAGTCAAGCTATGAAGGATTGAAGATAAGTAGAAAAGTAGAAGAAAATCAGGAGAAATGATAGTGTTAGTGAGCTTAGAACTCACTTTGCAGCTGCTGAAATGTTATATTCAAAGTATGAAAATGCAGAGAATTTTGAGAGAGTGTGAGAATGAGTGGAAGGTGTGAA
Source organism: Helianthus tuberosus (assembly GCA_030545235.1). Taxonomy (NCBI): domain Eukaryota; kingdom Viridiplantae; phylum Streptophyta; class Magnoliopsida; order Asterales; family Asteraceae; genus Helianthus; species Helianthus tuberosus. The sequence continues at coordinate 31,168 of JARYGA010041009.1, read as the reverse complement.
GTGAGGGTAAATGGTTGTATTTATAGGCCGAAAGGAGTGTTTGAGCGAGTGTGCTTTGGGGCAAATGGGCTTGTGTGACTGGGCTTTTGGGACAAGTGGGCTCTTCGTGCGAGTGGGGTGGTCCCTTCGCACGAAGAGGATAGTCCAGTTGCACGAAGATTCAAGTTTGTCGTGTTCGCGTATTTTAGCCGGTTTTAAGGGTTTTAAGCATACAAGTGCAATGCATATGGATAGTGTAATAATAAATGCATGTATAAACTGATTTTGCATGTAAAACAAGTATGAGTTTGCGTATAAAAGTATGAGTTAAGTTTGCATATAACGAGTATGTAACAAATGTATAACAATTATGTATAACACAATGTATAAATGATGTAAAATAATCGAGTTTTATTATGATTCAAGTCTCAGATTACAATGCTTGGGAAAGGAAAAACGAATACAAAGAGATGACAATCTTCCATAAATAGAAATACAATCAAACTTTCTAAATATGGAAAGTTCCAAAATGCGAAGTGTTACATCCATACTGATGTCCCACGTGGGCATGCGAGGGGACGAGGAAGGAAGTGCAGAGTAATGCATAGATATGTTGACATACATGTACAACTCACCCAATGCATGTTACGAGCTTGTTCAAGCCCGCATGGCGCACACGCGAGGGCGGCATCTTATAATAATGCAAGTGGAACTGTCACCTTGACTTCTGTGGACAACCGACATGACTTTACACTGACACCAGCGGTCAGCTGACCGCCCAATACGCGGCTACCCAGTCCACTTACATAAAGCTGATGAACAGACTGACAACTCGAGCAGGCCACGTGGCGACCGTTCATTCGTGCGACTGATATAGCAGGACACGTGGCGACACCTCCACCGTGAGCCTGACACTTCTGGGGCCTACGCTCCTGCCAGGTCTATGAAAAGCTACAAGTTGTCAGTCAGTCCCAAGGCCCATCAAGCGGCCCATTGGCCCTTCTCCTTCACTCTTCGGCTATAAATACCCACTTCGAACCAGGTTTGAGGTAATGCTAATCTGTTCACTCACACTTACTACTTAAACATTTACCTTTCTTCCAAAGCAAATACTTATTCTCACGCCGGAGGGTGGTAACAAGAAGCAACCCCCACCCCATTCTCCTTGTTACGAGTCACGGTGTGTTTCAGTGTGCAAGTGACAAATTAGAGACGACCCAGCCATCGATCGAGGAAAGAAGGGATTAACCCTACTTGACGAGACACGACCCGTGGACTAACCTCCTGATTAACCATTGTTTCTTCATTTGCTTACACATTTTGATACTCTTTTATTTACACTACGACTATATTTCTTGAGTTTTCTCTTTCGTTTGCTATAATGAATACATCAAAAATCAAAAAACTTTATGGCTGCTTCATTATATAAGTAAAATTTAACCAGTCTTACAGCTAGAAACCAGTATCTGGATCAGAGCAAGATAAAAAAAAACAGTTTGATCTCTCTATAAAGTGTACGAAGGGGTCAATAAAAACATCAATATTAATTCAGGTGTAACGTTATGTTATTAAACCGACTAAATTACAATTAAGGACGCTTAATATTTTTTTTTTTTTCGTTTGACAGGGTTAAACGATCGACATTTTGTCTTCTCAAGTGACTATAAAAGTAAGCTGCTACCTTAGTTGGAAACACACTTGAACACACTTCCAAACTCACAAAGTTCTCAAATCCTCTCAAAAGCTTTCCAACAATTTGGATCTTTCTTATTATTATGGATTCAAGGTACAATTCCGGGTTCTAGAGTCTTCCCATAAGTACACACTACTAAAATAAGTCTAGTGCAACCTTTTAAAGACAATCCTTTAGTTGTATTTCAATATAAAACAACTTTGTTCAAAATAAAGGTTGCATTAAAAGATTAGATGCAACCTTTTTTAAAAAAAAAAAAAAGGTTCGCATGTTTTATATATTATGTTACATTTCGCTAAAAGGGTTGTATTGTTAAACTTAGAAAAAAAAAAGGTTCGCATGTTTTATATATTATGTTACATTTCGCTAAAAGGGTTGTATTGTTAAACTTAAATAACAGTATCTATACGAAGGGTTGCATAGTTAAAATTAAAGATAACGATAACCTTTATGTAAAAAAATATTATTTCAATGTAGATTTTATTGTGGTATGATTTGACAAAATATATGAATACATGATTATCATATACTATTCTTTTATTTCATTAGTTTGTTCAGCTAAGTGACACTAATACATATAATTAACATGGGCCATTTAATCCAAGTTAGGCTGGACAGAGAGGTTTTGGGCCGCAAACAAAAAGGTTCTAAATATACAAAACTGAACTTTAATGAACCCAATTACACATACACAAATGCGACCCAATGAACTTTGGAGAACCTTATCATGCATACTAATATTGCACAAAGAATGACAACACATAGAAGAACAGGATTATATATACGAGTTTAGAACCCATGTATTACACGGGCTGAATAAATATAATTTTATATACTTAGTGGTAAAAAAAGTTACATCTTTAAAAAAATTGTATTGTACGGATTGAGTTATTAAATAAAGATGAAAACAAAAGAAATAGTTAAAAAAGAAATATAAAATATATAAAAGATAAGCGAAAAATAAAATAAAATAATGATATAGCAATAATCATTGAAATTAATATTACTAAATAACCCGCTATATTGAGACAAGCGAGAAAGAAAATAAAATAATGATATAACAATAATCAGTGAAACTAATATTAATGAATAACCCGTTATATTAAACAATATATATTGATTCAACTAGGGGTGTGCAATAACCGAACTGTTAACCGAAACCGAACCGAAAACCGACAAAACCGAACCGAAATTAACCGAAACCGAATTAACCGAAAGTCGGTTAACGGATATTTTTTTACCATCGGTTAACCGAATTAACCGAAAGTCGGTTAATGGATATTTTTTTTACCATCGGTTAACCGAAATTAACCGAATCGAAACAAATAGTTTATTTTTTTTATATATATTTCTAGCTTTTATACCTCTATTTCATGTATTCTTATACTTTCATCTCATGTAATAATACCTCTATTTCATTTATTTATGCCTTCATTTAATTTATTTATACCTTCATTTCATTTATTTAAACATCTATTCATGCATTTATACCTCCATTCCATTTATTTATACATCCATTTCATGTATTTATCCATCTATTTCATGTATTTATACATCTATTTCATGTATTTATACCTCCATTACATGTATTTCTAAGCAAAAAAAATAGCCCTTGTTTGAATTGGTTATTAACCGAACCGAACCGAAAACCGACAAATTAACCGAATTAACTGAACCGATTAACCGATGACTTCGGTTACGGTTACGGATAATGCTCATAATCGAACCGAACCGTACACACCCCTAGATTCATCCATATCACAAAATGATCCTTTTGTATTTATTATATGGATATATTATATACAAACTAATATCTAATTTAATTTAATACGTAAAAATAAAGAGACACGTAATCATTTAAATGTTACTTAGCTAAAAGAACACAAAAAAATATGCAAGAATAATATATGTCATGTAAATAAGTGAGGATAAGAGGATGTTAAAAAAGTCGGTGGAGAATAATGAAAAATTGAATGTATTAATATTTTATTTATATAACTTGAAGATAATTATATGTGAAGTTAATAGATTATTTTTATATATCTTTGAAATTTTATAGGAATAAAATTGTATATTATTCGTTTCAAAGTAGAGATAACATATTTAAATTTGTTTTTGTTTTAGTGTTATCATTTACTAATATATGTATATATTGAATATCTTTAATTATAAAAAAAATATTTATAATTAAGTAGGAGATAATTAAGTAGAAGATAGATGCAAGAAAAAAATATAGTTTACACACGTGTCCATCATAATTTTTTTTTATTAATATAGATATAGAAAAGAAGTTATAGATATAGAATATGATGATTTTAATGCTATTAAACAAATATTATATTACTAGATTATAACCTCGTGTATTACAAGTAAATAAAAAGCCAAATAATTAATAACGAAGATTTAACAATTATAAAACGATATTTTTAAGACGTTTTTCTGATATCCAAACAAAATTTTGTGTCATGTATGATCAAAACTTGTGATGTTTGTCAAGTTTATAAATATGAAACCATTTGAACCATTGATTAGACAAACTGTATCATCGACTTTCTCACGAGTTTTAACAGTCATGTGAACATACATTTAATAACCCAAGTTTTATTTAAATAATAGTGGTCTTAATTTATTACTTCTAAAAAATGTTGAAATGTCAAGATTAGGCATATAGTATTTAGCCAGTTAGATAAAATTATATCAAAAATAATATTTAAATTTAAATTAATTAGATAATTATAAATTATCGGTAATTATTAAATTATATAACTTTAAAATTTAAAGTTATTAGTATGATAAATGTAGTTATTATTTTTCTTACATTTAAATTTAATAATTTAAATTAAATTATAGTTATCTACGGTTAAGGAATTAAGATGTAATTTCTAACCTAGTAATTAAAAATTAAAAACTATAAATAAGCAACATAAATGTGCTTATGGTTGTTGTACATTTTGCTTTGGGAGTTTAAAAAAAAACTGGATTATTCCTTTTTAGCTCTAAAGTTTCAATATTTGACAATTTAAGTCTAAAGTTTCAATACTTGAAAATTTAACCACTATGATTAATTAGATTTTTCACTCTAGTTTTTAGTGAAAAGTTTCACTTTTGTCTATTTTATTAGTAGGGAATAATTAAACCTAATAAGACTTAATCAGTTATTTAAAAGCAATTTTATATGTTTAATATAACACAAACCTAAGATAGATAATTTTTTAATATCGACCTGAAATGCACGTACTTTTAAAATTCGTTCTTTTAGAATGAAGAAATAGTTGTTAGTAAATTGATGAATATTAAAATATTAATTTATTTATATATTTATTATAATAAATGATTATGTAATACTAATCAGTATAATTCTTTTACATGAAAATGGTCAAAGGGTCAACCTAGTTAATATAAATAAATAATAAAATATTTTACGGAACTTTATCCGTAATTTCTTAAATGTTTGAAACATATTATATTTAATAATTTAAATTAAATAATAATTATATACAATTAATAATGGTCTAGAATAATGACAAGTGTCCCTTCATTGGTTTCTTTTATTATATAGTACTAGCGGTAAGACCCGTGTGCAAACACGGGTCGTTTCTTAGAAAACCATGCATAACACATATTGATAGAACATATAGATACATGTATAGATATTGTACGAAAATGTGTTATCTATTATAGCTAAAAGACAACTATAAGTAAATATAAAAGATATTTAACAAACTTAATAAAAGATGTCTAACAAACTTAATAAAATTCATCAGTTACATATGATTATTTTCATTTTCTTATTCAAAAAATAGAGTATCCACCCATTGACAATGTAAACTGTTATAAACATAAGTACATATATAAGATGTCTAACAAACTTAATAAAATTCGAATACAACTTAAGTTTTAACAAACATTAACTAAGAACATACGATCACCTGCCTAAACAACACACATCAAACCTCACTCAATAATTTGTTACGCAGCAACAAGTCCTTTGCTACATGTTGTGATCTGGTTAAATATGCTACTGGAAACAATGTAACAACTGCTGATCCAACAATCTCCCTATACAACAGATGATACGGAAACCCTTCTTTATTACTGATTTTTATTTCTCATCAACATCTCCCTGATTTGTCCTTTGAATTGTAGTTCAAAGTCCAGGGAGAACATGTCTTCTTCATCATCCTTCTCAAGTTGAAGGTCCAACAAATCTTGGAGATCATATGCATTCAGATCATATGCACTATCCATTTTAATCTCTTCAACACTACCATCTGATCTGATCAAAGTCAATACTTGGGTTTTTGAGCATGACTTCCACTTTACTATTTTTGGATCAGTTGGTTTTCTTGGGCAAAGAATTATTGAAGATGAGTTTGGTGATTCTGGTCTGCTAACTAAATTTGCAATTGGTTCAGACAAATCAGATGATGAGAGAAGGTTTTTCGGAGTATCGATTTTTAGAGACAGAGCAGCAGTTATAGGATGGACTGGGTTTTGAAGAACATTTGAATGTTCAGCTCTAACTTCTTCCAGCCTTTTGTAGGTCTCAACTATCTTCAGTTTAGACCATCTGGCAAGGGATCTAGCTGGACCATAACCAGCAGCCACAAGCTCTGCTCTTATTCTTTTAAACTTCAATGCCTCATCTGAATCCACTATTTTGACTTTCTTCCAATTAGGTGGAGTTGGCTTTACCAGAGGATCATTGTTCATTTTTGTGATTCTATCGATCTCTTATCTAAGAGCATCTGCTGACCAGTTTTTGAATTGATCTTCAGTTGCCTTATATGGTTTGTACTTCATAATGTGTGCAATATAAGCATCCCTCAGTTTCATCTGAAGTTCAGGAATTACTGGCCTCTCAGACATGGATTTACTGACATCTCTAGCATAGTCTTCAAGTTTTACGACTTTGCTAAGCTGAAATGATCAAAACCTCTGGTATTCCCTGTCATCAATCCCTATGCTTTTCTCCCTTGCTATAACCTCAGCTTGTGATACTTTTAATTTCAGATACTCATCTAAGTTTTGAGGCTTCTTATAGCCATAAAGAGATGGGAATGATCTTTTAGATGGATCCTCTATTGTGAAGAATGATTCAATTTCACCTTTAACAATGACTAACTCCAGCGGATATTGAGCTTCTAGAGGAATGACTGATGGTAGTGTAGCAATTGTAAGAGATGAAGTAGGTTCTCTGAGTGGAAATGACGAGCATGGACTGTTTTGAATGGAGGCAGATGATACAGGGATTGCTGATTTAATCTCCTCATCATCTTCTAACACAAGATGAGTTTTTCTCTTATGTGTGGAGATGATTTCTGGTGAAGGAGAATGTTTTGGTAGTGAAGATGAGTGTATGGGAAATCTTTGTGACGTTGGAGGTGGTTGGATTGTGGTTGGTGTAGTGAAAATGATCATCGCAGATGTTTGACAAACTTCTACTGAAACAACTGGTGTCTCAGCAGCTGTTTGGTAAACATCTGCTGATACTTTTGTGTTCCCAGCATCTATTGACAGAATGGGTGATGATGGTGTGGAAACTATTTTCTCCTTTTGTGGTGGTTTTTTTGGAGAAGGTTGGGATTTAGGTTGAGCAGGGGATACAATTTCTGTAGGATTAGCTTTTGAATCTGGTGGCAAGTTTCTCAGTAAATCTTTCTCCCCCTTTTTTGGCATCATTATCATCATAATCATCTTTCTCAAATATTGATGTAGAGGTGGAGCCAGTAAGTTTCAACAGATGTTCCTTAATGTTCATAATGTTTGCATGTGTGTCTTTATACCTGACATCAACCAAATTTCTGATAAATTCCAAACTGAAATTGCGGTTACTTTCAGCCAAATTCCTCTGAGCTTGAAGGATGGGTTGCATAGAATTCCAAATCTCATTGGCAATTTCTTGTCTGGTAGGTTGACTTTTAAAAAGCTCTATCATCTGCTTAATCGATTCTTTCATTTCAGCAACATCTGTTTCAATGGTAGACACTCTAACCGTCAAATCCTTATAACTTAATTCATCACCTAATTTATAGGATCATCTGAATTCCCACCTGTAGTGGTTGTATTTGTTTTAATAATAGGAGAAGTCTCCATATCATCATAAACAGATGCCCCTTTTTCTTGGTTCTGGGACTTCCCACTGAAGCAGAGATTACAGTTGTAACCTCATCAGTGGTTGCCTTAAAGGGTGTCTTAATGATGTAACCACTGTCCAACCGATCACCAATGGGTTCAACAATTGTAGTGGCTGCTCCACTTGAACTACCACCAAGATTTTCGTAATACTCAACGGGGATAATGTCACACCCCCAAAATCCACATGCGGAGTATCACCGCTTGGAGGCGTGACTGACCAGGATCAAGCCACCAATCATATTGAACAAGTATGTAAGTAAACATAAAACCCAACACAATATAATTGGTGTCCAAAACAAAACATAGTTTAAGTTGCAAGCGGAAGTATAATGTCTAAAACCAAGGCATAAGTAAATAATGTTTAAGTTCATCATGAACACTCAATGTCCATGCTCCACAACGACTCTTCCCCATGCAAGCTCCTGCTAAACCTATTGACCTGCAAAGCATGTAGTAACGAGTCAACAACAACGTTGAGCGAGTTCACAGTTGGGTGTTTGTTTTAAGTTGTTCCAAAAACAGTTTCCTTTAACTGGCATCCCTGCCGTGGGGGTTACCCCATAGTTGAAAACGTGATTTGTTTATCCCATTTACTCTGGCCTTACAGCCGTGGGGGCTACCCCATGTTTAATTATCTGGCTCTACGGCCGTGGGGGCTACCCCATGTTTATACTACTAGACTCGTTACCATATCGACCGCTGACTGTAGTCATGTTTATGTGCCCTTAGCATCAATGTCTATCATCATTGACGTGCCCAGATCCATTAGTTCACGCCCATCCTCTGCGGCACGGTGTGAGGCTTGTCAGACCTAAATAGCGCTATCTAACTAATGACCCGCTCGCCATTGGCCCGGCGATTAAGTCGATATAAAAAGGAGGGACTTCGTGATAGAGTTTTGGTCTAGTGAAATTTAAACTGTCCAAGAGGACGAGGAATTATATTCCTGAACCCGTACAGTCCTACCCAAGGAGGACGAGGAATCCATATTCCATAACCCATTCCTAACCCCTGGGAATCCCATGCTTTGTAGAAAGTGTGAACTCACCTTAGGTTAGCTCGGCAGATAAACGAAAGGTCAATCGAGCTGCTAGAGATCAACCACGTCCTAACATGGTTACCATACAAGTCAGGTCTAGGTTCAAGTAGTGCACGTATGTTTACACATAAGCTAACAGATTACGAATATGTATTGATCATGGCAACACATTAACAGTCAAGTACATAACGTATTCAAGTTGATCAATCAAACCCTATCGTGGTTACCAGAGTTAGTCAGTTTCATGTACACGTAAAACACGTGTTCTTTGCATTTATTACACAAATTACAAATAAACAGCGCGTATATTATTACGTAGATCATAGCAAGCAGTTGGGTCTAAAAAAATAATACAAGTTCACATCACACTATATCACGAGTGGTTCGGTTTACATTCAAGTACACACGCTAATTGTGACAAGCAATCATGCATCATAATTTAACCGATTATCTTCATGTAATTATCTCACAGGTATCTGGGCCTCACACGAGTTCATTATAAGGGTGCGGCCCATTGTTTATTCAATATTCTGTGTAGCCCAAATTAGTAATATGATAATGTTGTGCGATCCATTCAATAAGTGGCCCGGTTTAGTGTTTGTGGCCCACTTATATATATCTGGCCTATGTGAGTTATTCTAACATTAGTGTGCAGCCCACTCGATTTTAACCCAAGTTTTGTAATAGTTTTATAGCAACATTAACTCCATTCTATTTTGCACCTTAAAGACATTATCTACCATCTATTAACAATATCAATATGCAAGAAATCATGGATTCCATTTATTCAATTAACGCCTATTATTCAATAACCAACAATGTTAGATTCAAAACAAATAACCCGATTCACAATCCTTTGCAATAATCATTCAATACAAAAACAACTATTAAATCGTCCCACATGTTACCTCGATTCCCACTTCAACAACTAAGCATCATCTCATTAAATACTTCACACAAGCACATGGTTTGATTAGATATATGCATATGGTTTGACTATACTGACAACATTATTAATATATGCATATGGTTTGATTAGATCAAGGCTACAAGCACACACATGGCCACCATTATCCCTATTCAAGGTTATCCTCTTCACCAACCATTACATACAAATCTATTGGACCCCTAAAGACTTCTGATACATCCAAATCGGTTACTTGAATTTTGTGAATTTAGTGGACAGTCTTTAATTTGCATAACCCTATTTATCTCTCAATTATTAACCAACCAGTTAGCATCCTCATACACACACTTCTAGTTGGGATCGAGTAATGTGTGATGATTATATAACCACATTCCATCATTTAATCAGCATCAATCAACCTATGAGCAGAACTCTACGTCACATTCTGACCCTACATAATGCTGAATATTTCTCAAGATTAATGTGTTTTCAACAATTACAGTCCCATAAATACATATCACGATATCACCACAAAACCATGCCATAATCAAGGTATTATATCCACCATTACTAGTCTATCGATAACCATCAAACCACACATTAAACATCATTCAGTAATCATCATTCTTCAATCTATCTTATTCAAGTAACATGGTTATCACAAATCACGCCTAATCCCTACGTGTTAATCATACACACAAATACGATTATATATTAACAAGATTAACGAGTAATGGTTTGGCACAAACACGAATTACTAACCACGAGTTTTAATCAGGAAAGAGGCTGCTTCGAAGGGGTTCTCCTGTTTGCCGTACGTAGGGTATGAAGAGGAAAGTAGGGTTCGATATTTTGGTTTAGTGATTTACGTAAAGCAATCTAAATAATAGAAACGTTAAGGCAGTTGGGCCGATCTATATGCTGCCTTGGGCTATTTAACTTGGGCCGAAACCACAATACACACAAATAACTAGTTGGGTTCAATTGGTTCGTTTGGGCCAATATGGTATAGTGTGTTATTTCACAATACAATTATAATACACAAAGATATACGCGACCCATCAATTTTAATAAGTTATTTAACTGAGTCATCAAACGTCTAAGTTTAACGATGTTATAACTGAATAACTAGGAGTTAAGATCGTAAGATGGAACGTTACTGACCTTGAAAGTTCGAGTTGTCACATCATCGCCAACTTGAAGGAAATTTCGTCCCGAAATTTATCACGTACTCACTGAGGAAGCTAGTTAAGTTGCATGGTTTTCCTGGTTTTCCTGGGGTGTCACATCCTCCCCCCGTTCCCGAAATTCCGCAGTAGCTTCAGCCTCAGTAGTGGTTGTACTGTTTGCGAACAATTGGGGATACTTTTGTTTCATTTGATCTTCGCGTTCCCAGGTGAACTCTGGGCCACGACGTGAGTTCCAACGAACTCTAACGAGAGGTATTCTAGTGCGCTTGAGGACCTTAACATCCCGGTCTGTGATTTCAACTGGTTCCTCGACGAATCGCAACTGATCGTCAATAGTGAGCTCCTTCAAAGGAACTATGAGGGTCTCATCTGACAGACACTTCTTCAGATTCGACACGTGGAAAACGTTGTGAACTGCACTGAGTTCTGCGGGCATGTTTAGTTTGTAGGCCACCTTGCCTATTTTCTCAATGATTCCGAACGGTCCGACATATCGTGGATTGAGCTTGCCTCGTTTACCAAAACGAACCACACCCTTCTAGGGTGAAACTTTGAGTAGCACTCGATCCCCAACTTGGAACTCGAGTGGTTTCCGACGCTTGTTTGCGTAGGCTTTCTGAAGGTCGCGAGCTGCCGCCATGCGTTGTCGTATCTGAGCAATTCTTTCCGTTGCGTCTACCACCAGTTCTGGACCCGTGATCTGACTGTCACCCACCTCTGCCCAACAAAGAGGTGATCGGCATTTACGCCCGTACAATGCCTCAAATGGAGCGGCTTTAGTGCTGGTGTGGTAACTGTTATTATACGAAAACTCCACTAGAGGGAGATGTTTTTCCCAGCCGTTGCCAAAATCAATTACACACGTCCGAAGCATGTCTTCTAAAGTTTGAATAGTGCGCTCAGACTGCCCATCCGTCTGAGGGTGATAAGCTGTGCTCATGTCTAATCGTGAGCCGAAGGATTTGTGCATCGCTTGCCAAAGTTCTGAAGTGAAACGTGCATCACGATCAGAGATAATAGAGGTTGGCACCCCGTGCCTTGAAACCACTTCCTTCAGGTAAATGTCTGCTAGAGTAGAGAACTTGTCTGTCTCCTTGATAGCCAAGAAGTGTGCAGACTTTGTGAGTCGATCCACGATCACCCAAATAGTTGAGATCTAGGCAGGCCAGTAACAAAATCCATGGAAATTTGCTCCCATTTCCATTGTGGTATCTCTGGTTGTTGGAGTAGGCCTGATGGTTTTTGATATTCAGTCTTGACTCTCGCACAAGTCAAGCACTTGCTAACGTAAGTTGCTATGTGAGCTTTCATGCTAGGCCACCAATACGTAGTTTTCAAGTCGTGGTACATCTTATCCGAACCAGGATGTACTGAGTAATGAGACTTGTGTGTCTCATCCATCACAAGCTCTCGTAGGTTGCCATAGAGTGGGACCCAAATGCGTCATGTTACATAGTAGGCACCGTCTTCCTTTTGTTCTAACCGTTGCCTTGAGTCACGTAGGGCTTCAGCCCTGGCGTTTTCTGGTTTCAATGCTTCTACCTGAGCATCTCGTATCTGGGAAGGAAGACTAGATTGAATGGTGAGTTGTAATGCTCGCACGCGCTTAGGCGTAGTGTCCTTTCGACTGAGGGCGTCAGCCATAACATTGGCTTTGCCCGGATGGTACTTGATGGCACATTCGTAATCATTCAATAGCTCGACCCATCGACGTTGTCGCATGTTCAATTCCTTTTGTTTGAAGATATGCTCGAGACTCCTGTGATCGGTGTAAATGGCGCACTTGGTACCGTACAGGTAATGTCTCCATATCTTAAGTGCAAAAACAATAGCTCCCAGCTCTAAATCGTGTGTAGTGTAGTGTAGTTCCTTTCATGAATCTTAAGTTGGCGCGAGGCGTAAGCAATGACCTTATCCCGTTGCATCAATACACAACCCAGACCCTGAATTGATGCGTCACAATAAACCACAAAATCGTCTGTGCCCTCAGGAAATGAGAGAATAGGTGCGCTACAAAGTCTATCTTTCAAGTGCTGGAATGCAGATTCCTGTGTATTACCCCAACGATAAATAACGCCTTTCTGAGTTAGTGAGGTAAGGGGTTGTGCAATCTTGGAGAAGTCTTTGATGAACCTTCTGTAGTAGCCTGCCAAACCCAAGAATTGGCGGATTTCTGTTGGTGTACGGGGTACAGGCAGTTCTTGATTGAGTCTACCTTGGATGGATCAACATGAATCCCATCCTTGTTTACCACGTGGCCTAGGAAATGGACTTCACGAAGCTAGAAGTCGCATTTGGAAAACTTAGCATAAAGTTTCTTTGTTTGAAGGAGTTCCAAAATAAGTCGCATATGCTGCTCGTGTTCCTCCTGACTCTTGGAGTAGATCAGAATGTCGTCGATGAGAGCAGGTGACACATTCATTTGGTTAGACTAGGTTCGAACGTCGAGTCTGAGAATCCATATCGGTCGTATTAAGTTCAAAGATCAGTACTCGTGGTATCATCACATGTATAGCCCAATGCTCATCGAGTAATATTCGTAGAGTGTAACTTGTCCAAGCAAGTGTCCGCGGGGATTGTTGTTAGGATCACTGAATCCCAAAAGTATATTATGCATTGGTGTGACTCCCACTAGGAGCCGTTGGATTCGCCCCCATGTGAAGGAGGGACAATTTACCTAAATCCATGAACTTAGGTGTGTGTGTTTCATCAAGTAAGTAACCAAGTCCGGGGGGGGGGGGGGGTTTCCTTAAGTCATGCAGTTGAGTCCAAAGTACGTCTGCGTATTCATGAGGTTCCAAGGAAAGACGTGTAAACGCATTCAAGAGAGTATAATCGTATCAACATTACACCACTATTCTCAAGGTTTCGTGGAGTGATCACCAGTGATCAGGAGTCTAGCCTTCTAAATTCTCTAAACTAGAGAGTGGTTCGTTTCGGTGGCTCGTCATGGAGGGGCGAGAACGTAACGTTGTTGTGGTACGGGTGTGATGGTTTGCTCTAAGCCAATGGTAGGGAGCGGACATACTAGCCATCAATAATCATGAGTCGGTGCAAGAGTTAGTGCAGAGATTTTGTATACGCAAGGAAACTATCATAAAATGGAGTACGTCTCTTGTAGTGTAAGGTGGGTCATGCAAACGTATAATTTATCGTGCTTGATGGTAGGTTGATTGATCCATAACTCTGTCCCTAAATGTCTTGAAGACTATTTCACCAATAATGGCATCCATTCGCTAAGTTAGGTATACGATAGAGTTAGTCAAATAGAATAAAAATGAACCATCCAACAGGGTAGTAAGATAGTCTCGCGTTTGGGAAAAGTCGTGGTATGGTTGTTGGCATTTCATTAAATTGATTGCCACCCGAAACAACAGGGAGTTACTGAGGTTCATACGAAGGATCGAGTGTAAACAGGGTCCATCGATAAATTGAAAATTTCAAGTTAACCTGTTGTCTAGAAGCAATTTCCAGTTGTGGTACATGGCGGCATGGCACAAAAAGGGAAGTTCGTTACATCACGGTCACAAAGGTATATCACTTGTCCAAAACAGCATTTGGTTGGTAGGGTTGCTAGTTTGCAAAACGACGTACGCGTGTAATTGTGGCTGCTTCGTTTCTGGTATAAACGACCAGTGGAGATGATAAGGTTCGTCAACAGGATGCGTGGGTGTAGTTCTCCTAAACCCAAGTTCATTTGAGCCGGTTCTGGTCTATGTGGTTGTTGGCGTACAAGCCGGATGTACGGAGGGTCAAGTGGCGACGTCATGTGGAGATAAGCGTACAAATAGATAGAATGCATAAACAGTCGTAGCAGGGTGACGAGCAATTAGAAAGGGGTTTGACCACCTCTTGTCAAGTAGTTAAACGTTTGTGTGCCACATGGGGCGCAGTAGGGATAACAGGCAACATGCTACTGTTCTAATAATTATACCATAGACAACACATCATGCAAAAGTACCCTAGCAGGTAGGCAATATCAACTTAAATCACATTACCTAAAGTTTTGAGTCTTGCACGTGGAGCGAAGCGTCGTTGTGGATCGTTGAGCACTGTACAGGTTATAGCCTGGTTTTAACAAAAACTTTTTCCCTTTATTAAAACCAAGTTCACTATAACCAATGGCTCTGATACCAATCTGTCACACCCCCAAAATCCACATGCGGAGTATCACCGCTTGGAGGCGTGACTGACCAGGATCAAGCCACCAATCATATTGAACAAGTATGTAAGTAAACATAAAACCCAACACAATATAATTGGTGTCCAAAACAAAACATAGTTTAAGTTGCAAGCGGAAGCATAATGTCTAAAACCAAGGCATAAGTAAATAATGTTTAAGTTCATCATGAACACTCAATGTCCATGCTCCACAATGACTCTTCCCCATGCAAGCTCCTGCTAAACCTATTGACCTGCAAAGCATGTAGGAACGAGTCAACAACAACGTTGAGCGAGTTCACAGTTGGGTGTTTGTTTTAAGTTGTTCCAAAAACAGTTTCCTTTAACTGGCATCCCTGCCGTGGGGGTTACCCCATAGTTGAAAACGTGATTTGTTTATCCCATTTACTCTAGCCTTACAGCTGTGGGGGCTACCCCATGTTTAATTATCTGGCTCTACGGCCGAGGGGGCTACCCCATGTTTATACTACTAGACTCGTTACCATATCGACCGCTGACTGTAGTCATGTTTATGTGCCCTTAGCGTCAATGTCTATCATCATTGACGTGCCCAGATCCATTAGTTCACGCCCGTCCTCTGCGGCACGGTGTGAGGCTTGTCAGACCTAAATAGCACTATCTAACTAATGACCCGCTCGCCATTGGCCCGGCGATTAAGTCGATATAAAAAGGAGGGACTTCGTGATAGAGTTTTGGTCTAGTGAAATTTAAACTGTCCAAGAGGACGAGGAATTATATTCCTGAACCCGTACTGTCCTACCCAAGAAGGACGAGGAATCCATATTCCTTAACCCATTCCCAACCCCTGGGAATCCCATGCTTTGTAGAAAGTGTGAACTCACCTTAGGTTAGCTCGGCAGATAAACGAAAGGTCAATCGAGCTGCTAGAGATCAACCACGTCCTAACATGGTTACCATACAAGTCAGGTCTAGGTTCAAGTAGTGTACGTATGTTTACACATAAGCTAACAGATTACGAATATGTATTGATCATGGCAACACATTAACAGTCAAGTACATAACGTATTCAAGTTGATCAATCAAACCCTATCGTGGTTACCAGAGTTAGTCAGTTTCATGTACACGTAAAACATGTGTTCTTTGCATTTATTACACAAATTACAAATAAACAGCGCGTATATTATTACGTAGATCATAGCAAGCAGTTGGGTCTAAAAAAATAATACAAGTTCACATCACACTATATCACGAGTGGTTCGGTTTACATTCAAGTACACACGCTAATTGTGACAAGCAATCATGCATCATAATTTAACCGATTATCTTCATGTAATTATCTCACAGGTATCTGGGCCTCACACGAGTTCATTATAAGGGTGCGGCCCATTGTTTATTCAATATTCTGTGTAGCCCAAATTAGTAATATGATAATGTTGTGCGATCCATTCAATAAGTGGCCCGGTTTAGTGTTTGTGGCCCACTTATATATATCTGGCCCATGTGAGTTATTCTAACATTAGTGTGCAGCCCACTCGATTTTAACCCAAGTTTTGTAATAGTTTTACAGCAACGTTAACTCCATTCTATTTTGCACCTTAAAGACATTATCTACCATCTATTAACAATATCAATATGCAAGAAATCATGGATTCCATTTATTCAATTAACGCCTATTATTCAATAACCAACAATGTTAGATTCAAAACAAATAACCCGATTCACAATCCTTTGCAATAATCATTCAATACAAAAACAACTATTAAATCGTCCCACATGTTACCTCGATTCCCACTTCAACAACTAAGCATCATCTCATTAAATACTTCACACAAGCACATGGTTTGATTAGATATATGCATATGGTTTGACTATACTGACAACATTATTAATATATGCATATGGTTTGATTAGATCAAGGCTACAAGCACACACATGGCCACCATTATCCCTATTCAAAGTTATCCCCTTCACCAACCATTACATACAAATCTATTGGACCCCTAAAGACTTCTGATACATCCAAATCGGTTACTTGAAGTTTGTGAATTTAGTGGACAGTCTTTAATTTGCATAACCCTATTTATTTCTCAATTATTAACCAACCAGTTAGCATCCTCATACACACACTTCTAGTTGGGATCGAGTAATGTGTGATGATTATATAACCACATTCCATCATTTAATCAGCATCAATCAACCTATGAGCAGAACTCTACGTCACATTCTGACCCTACATAATGCTGAATATTTCTCAAGATTAATGTGTTTTCAACAATTACAGTCCCATAAATACATATCACGATATCACCACAAAACCATGCCATAATCAAGGTATTATATCCACCATTACTAGTCTATCGATAACCATCAAACCACACATTAAACATCATTCAGTAATCATCATTCTTCAATCTATCTTATTCAAGTAACATGGTTATCACAAATCACGCCTAATCCCTACGTGTTAATCATACACACAAATACGATTATATATTAACAAGATTAACGAGTAATGGTTTGGCACAAACACGAATTACTAACCACGAGTTTTAATCAGGCAAGAGGCTGCTTCGAAGGGGTTCTCCTGTTTGCCGTACGTAGGGTATGAAGAGGAAAGTAGGGTTCGATATTTTGGTTTAGTGATTTACGTAAAGCAATCTAAATAATAGAAACATTAAGGCAGTTGGACCGATCTATATGCTGCCTTGGGCTATTTAACTTGGGCCGAAACCACAATACACACAAATAACTAGTTGGGTTCAATTGGTTCGTTTGGGCCAATATGGTATAGTGTGTTATTTCACAATACAATTATAATACACAAAGATATACGCGACCCATTAATTTTAATAAGTTATTTAACTGAGTCGTCAAACGTCTAAGTTTAACGATGTTATAACTGAATAACGAGGAGTTAAGATCGTAAGATGGAACGTTACTGACCTTGAAAGTTTGAGTTGTCACAGATAACCTCCTCAACTGTTTGTAGGATAGCAGCTTGAATTGGTTCAGACACAGTCATTTGTTGCGATTTACTCTCAGTAATGTGTGCATTAGAGGAACTGTTTTCTTTCTGAAATTCAATTGCTTCAAACAGAGGTAATATTGATGATGGAACTTGAGTCGAGGGTTGTGGTGTAGAAAGCGTGATTGCCCTGGGATAGGGACTTTTAAACATTTTTTCATATGAAAGGTCTACTTCATGTTGTAATGTCCCTGTGCTTACAACATGATCCTTTTGTGAGGATACATGAGGAGTTTGGATGGGTTGTGATCTTTCCAACAATTGTGAGGAAGTAGCAACAGTGGTTTCAAGTGACATTTGTGTTGTCACTGCATTAACCTCTGGGATCTCATCTTCCAGAGGAACCTTTTTATTTTGTTTCCTTTTGGTGGGCTTTTTGGATGTGACAGGTTTCTTTTTGCGTTTTCCTGGTGTGTGTTTCACAACACCGGTTGTGGTGTCATGATCACCAGGAGCAGTTGGCTCAACAACAGAAGTTTGAGCAACTGATGCAGACGCATCTAAAACAGGCTCATCCCCCTTTGTTTCCGTTGTTGAAACTTTTGACTCTTTATCCATAAGTTTAGTAAAAGTTTTACTTGTAAGACTATTTATTTGAAAAGCTACACGTTGTTCAAAATCTGTTTGTGACACTTGTTTTCGTAGGTAGTAGCTTAGAAGTCTTGGATACAACAGAAAAGCATTACTACGAACACCTTTTTTCAATTATTTCACATTTTTCACATTATTCAATAAATCAGAAAATAGTGCTTGGGATAAATTGTAATCATATTTTGTTAAAATAGCATAACTCAAATACTAAATGTTCAAAGGTATCTCATTAAATGTGGTGGTCTTGGCTGAAAGACAAGTTAAAAGAGTATGAAACAAAAATTTTATTGGCGGAGGGAAGTTTGGTTTGTAGATAGTAACTTCCTTTAATTGGGAATTATACCCTCTTTCAATGAACTCTGTATGAAGTTCAAGTTTTTCAAAGTTGGTCTTACCTCCCAAGTCGTCCAATGCAAATGTAGTGGAAATTGTAAAGGGAGAAATTCGTACCACACTTTCCCCGACCTTAGATGTGATGGCAACTGGATTATTATCTTCAGACTCTATTTCAGCATTAAACCAAAATTGTCGGAGTGTTTTTGTATGAACCGGAGCATTAGCAGTAAGGATTGATTTGTATTTTGATGACGTTAAAAGGTCAATTATCGAGTGAAAGCTGGTATTTTTGCTGGTTTTCTCGAAGATGGGGAGGTAGTTGTGAGGGTTTTTGATGTTCAGAGACATGATCGGAGAAGAAGGTGATTTGGGGATGAAACAGGCTTTAAGTTGGAGGTTTTTAATATGTTCGAAATTGTTTTTGAGAATTTTGGAATTCGAGACGGCAGTGGTATAACCTTGATTTAGGGATGAAACAACTTTTATATAGAGAGAAAAAGTGAATCCTGACGTGGCAGTAGTTACAAATATTTGATGGCTAGGATCTGTCCACGTCAGAACCTCTCTTGCGACAACCGATGGTGGTTGTTTGGAAACCTCTGTTGGTCGACTACAGAAGTTGGGAACAGTGTGAGTCAAACAATCGTTAGATAAACAGAAGTTATGAGAACAGATGATAACTTTCGATAGTTGTTTTATTTTTAGCTAACATTTGTCCATGTCAGAGCCTCTCTTGTCATAATGAATGTATTTTTAGGCAAGCAGAAGTTTAAAAAACAATTGTTTTCAATCGGTGTAACTCAACAGTCGTAAGACTAACATCTGCTATTAGCCCAACCACTGTTAGTATCAAAACTTTTGTTGAATATCATATGTTGTTCGTTAACATCTGTTGACCCATAGCAGACCTTTGCATCTTCAGACATTTATTCATCAACAGATGCTCTCTTTTGTCAGACTTTAGCTACAACACACCTTTTACAACAGTAAATATCGACTCCTTGTAATTAGGTCTGACCGAAAATTCTTCCAAATAACAGTTATTGATGAACAAAATTATATAATAATACTTAGGAATGACTGAAATAATTAAAATAAAGATGTCACAAGAAAGATTAATAGTATTAAAATTTATTCATTTAGTCAACAGTGGTAAATCAACAGTCGTTAGCATACACAGTTGTTTCATAAGAAGGTTCAAATATATGACAACAGCAGCATGCTTAACCTAACCACTGTAACTATAAAGGTCTACAATTAACCTAATCTAATGGAGTAACAAACTCCCAACATCTGTGCAACATCTAATCTAATGGAGTAACAAACTCCCAACATCTGCTATTAACCTAACCACTGTTACTATAAAAACCTTTTGTCGGCTCAACATATTTTGAATATCATATGTTGTTCTTTAACATCTAGTCTCCCATACAGACCTTTCCTTCTTCAATCTTTCATTATCAGCAGATGTTCTCTTTTACCACACTTTAACTACAACAGACCTTTTACAACTCCAAATATTGACTCTCTGTAATTTGTAGGAGCACATATTCTTCAAAAATCTGCTATCAATGATCAAATTCTGAACATTTGTTTTATCTTTGCACTCACCTGTTCACCATCAAACCAACCCTTGATACTATTAAACCTCTGTTGACTTACCAAACAGATGTTCAGACACAATTCAACATCAACATCAACATAATCTAAATCAAACTCAAACACTAAATAAGTAAAACTAAAACGCAACATGGATTCATAAGATTAAAATTTATTCATTTATTCATGACGTAAAAGTCCAATAATTACATAACATACTGAACAAATAAACTTTCAAATCTAACAATAACAACAAGAATTAAGAAACTTTAACTTCAACTCCATCGATTGCCGAACCTCTCGATGTATGTCCTTCAATATCGCCATGAACTCCACGTCTCTATCACCGCACTCTATATTACTGACAACACAAAGCTCACGAACAGAAGTTGAAGGCATCCGCATAAGATTTCTGGAAACCTGCTCTCTCGTGAACAGACCAACTTGCAATCCATCAAAACATCTCTTCAGCTCTTGAAGAGTAGCCCTATCTTCATACACCTGTTCCTCGATTTGCCTGACAAAACGCTGCTTTAAATCATCTGATTTTACAGAAGTGAATGACGCCATTTCAATAAACTATATTACTCGACTTTCCTGATTTGTATGATATCTTATGGTGTGAAAAACGTGATGAAAAACAGGTGAAGTGGCTATGAGTTTATATACTGAAATATCTAACTGTGAAAACGTGTAGATTTAATATAAACATATTAATGTATATTTCAAAACAACAGTCTTTTAATGCAAAAACCTTTTCAAACCCCAAATTTTATGGGAAAACTATAAAATTAAATACCAAGAAACCCAAGGGACAAATTTTCGAAGTTCAAATAACAAAAGCAGATTATCACAATTACAATTAACCTATTCATTTACCATGTAGACACGTTTTTAAACTCTATAAAAGACTGATGATTACTTTTGATTCAAAACATCAACAAATTGTCCTACAAATCACTTTCTGTCAAAAATTGTTCCAAATCAGAGAAACCAACAAAAAATCTACATGGCAAACTTCAGCTTCTACCACTGGTCAGATTCCAACGATGTTAAAACACAATTCTCGATGTGGCCACTCAAAGAAAAAAGAACAGATGAAGAACTAAACAGGAGTCGACATAATCAATGACACTAATTACAACAAAACCTGGAACATCATAGCATTGCTCGATGAAGTCCTCCACTCTCCTCCATCAGAGTTCTAGAAGAATGCAGAAGAGTTTCTGACATAACTTCTAAAACAGGATCAGAAAATCTGCAACATGCTAACTGACCTGAAATTCAAAAGAGAGAATGAAATCACATGGAGAAAGGCCAGAGTCTACGAAATCCTAGCAAGTGTTAACTCTAGCGTGTAATACTTTATAAATATTTCATTAAATTTCTATTTTTCTATATAGTAGTTCATCTTAATAATATCAACATGCATCTTAACATATTCTAAAATGTCAGTGTCAATAAAAACTCTCAACATCATCAACAGTTAATCAAAATAAGAAACAAACCTAAAGTGCACATCTAACTTTTCATGATATTGCACGAATCTATACTTTGTATAAAAGAAGAAAATCTCACTGACATAAGAAAAGCTGACTTTCGATTTAACGAAAATCGAACAATGCAACTCTCCCATCAAAGAAGGTAGCACATGCAACTTTTCACGATGTTGCAACAATGATACTGCAACATCGATATTGAAAGGTTGATGTGTGAAGGGAAGCTTCATTGAAACGACGATGTTGGAACAATGATACTGGAATGATAACATATAAACATAATCAACAAACATTCGAACAAAGAAGTATAATCGGAGATTAGCCGGCTGAATCACGAGAAAAATGCATTTGAGAGAGAGAGAGAGAGAGATACGCTCGCAGATATGAGCGAGAGAGATTTGAATGTGGAGCCAAATTCATATATCTTATTTATAGGATTAGAAGATATGGTTTGAATTTTGAATGTGGAGCCAGAATTTTGAATTTGGACAGAGGTTTACTTTGGGAACAGAGGTTTGATTATAAGGTGAAGGGCAGAGGTTTAGACAAAATTTTAAATGATTTTATATATTAGGCTTTATGATGTAATAATGACATAAGAAAAGCCTTGTTAGACAGGCTCACTGGCTGACACATCAGCTTTTCTTATGTCACTCAGATTTCTTCTTTTATAGAAAGTATAGATAGATTTATTTAGTATTAAATAAAGAATTAATATTAAGAATATTATTGTTAGTTTTAATATATTATAATATAATATCATAACTAAAATATTATATTGATATAGATTATGATGATTTTAATGCTATCAGAAAATGTTTTATTATTTATTTAGTATTAAATAAAGAATTAATATTAAGAATATTATCGCTAGTTTTAATATTGCAGTAAGGTCTTAGGTGTTTTAAGGGTTGTAGGTCTTTCTTATTCTTAAAGTGACTTTACCAGTGATTGCCTTCTGGTGTTTATGTCCAAATGATGTTGTATGCTATTATACATGATTTACATTATATTGTGTCACTTTGATCACTTTCTTGGTATTGGTGGCTTCCTATTTACATTATATTATGTCCAAATGATGTTGTATGCTATTTCTATATTGTTTGACTTGGTGTGTTGGCATGTTATTCGTTTTGGAGCCGATGGTCTCTCTGGAAGCAGCCTCTCTATCCCTAGGGATATAGGTAAGGTCTGTCTACATCCCACCATCCCCATACCCTATAAGTAGCTTTGCTATTTGTGGGATTTACTGGGTATGGTTGTTGTTGTTGTATCGCTAGTTTTAATATGGTATAATATCATAACTAACATATTATATTGGATAATAACTAAAATTTGATAATATGGCACATATATTTTAACTTAGTTTTATCAAAGATTCAAAGGGTATAATTAGTATAATGAATATCTTTAATTATAAAAAATAAGTATTTATAATTAAGTAAGAGATAATTAAGTAGAAGAAGATGCGGGAAAATGAAAAAATAGATATCTCCAATGAATGACACGTGTCTATCAAAGGTTTCTTTTATTATATGGTATAGATACACGTACAACTGTTGCTACATTGATAATGATATAACTTGTTGATCTTGGGAGAAATAAGAATATGATGATAATGCAATCACGAACATCATGATGAACGATGGTGATTACTAATGATCGAACATGTTGATCGTTAAGGAAATACCATATTGATAGAGTCTTTTAGAACATATAACTTGATGAAACTGAAACTGATTGTTGACGAAGAAGGAAGTTGGGTGGTTTTCTTTGATAATATAACTGGCCATAGGTTTGTTCTAATGATCTAGGTTTATAACTATTCAAATACAAGTACAATTGAAAATAACCAGGGTTAGACAGAAAAGCTATGTTGACCGACAAAGAAAACCATTACAATTAAATATCGGAGATAAAGTGTTATTAGTGTCGCCTTGAAAAGGTGTTGTAAGATTTTAAAAGAAGGGTAAGTTATGTCCACAATTTGTAGGTCCACTTGAAATCATAAGAAGAATAGGACCAATAGCTTACTAGTTGAAACTTCCCGTTGAAATGGAAAAGGTAGATGATGTATTTCATGCATCAAATTTAAGAAGGTGTCTAGCTAATGAATTGTTAGTAGTACCTTTGCAAGATGTGGAAGGGATACAAGTTTGTTGAAAAACTAATATAAATTAAAGATAGACATATTAAGAAATTATAGAGGGAAAAGATTAATATTAGTTAAAGTGAAATAAGATTCAAAACAAGGACATGAGTATATACTCGGGAATTAGAAAATGTGATGGGAAAGAAATACCCATACCTATTCAATTAAATCTCGAGGACGAGATTTCTATAAAGGTGGGGGATATAACAGCCTACAAAATGTTGTGCCAATATTAGCATTTTAGAAAATGAAAGGGTCTAAAGTGTAATTTTGTCAAAGTTAACATTGAGGGACTTAAGTGTAATTTAGTAAGAGTGCAAGTTTAGGGTAAAAGGGTCATATTGTGTAAATACAAGGGTTAATTGAGGTATATGGGGAAGCAGGAGGACAAAAAAATGAAAATTTAGACATTTTGTCAAAACCAGACCTTTGGAAAAACATAGCAACCTGAAACGGTCCGTTTTAGAACTGTGACGAGCCTGGTCTATAATATAGCTCCGAAACGTGTAAAACCTTCAAACACTCACCCGATTTTGATCCTCGACATGCTTAATACATGATGGAACATCAGAACAAGCTTATTCAACCGATATGTTTTTAAATTGCATGTCAATTGATAGTTCAAATCGCATATTTCATACTTTATCACACTTTTTAGATGATGTGATCAAGGTATCGGGGTTTTGAAGTGTTGAATTGAAGCATACAAGCTTAGTAAGGTATGAATCACTTCTGTTTATAGTCAATTTGTACAAACTACGATCGAAACCACGCCAATTTGATCAAGCCAGCCAATTTAAGGTCTATATGAGAATAATTGGGGAAATGTGCCATTTCAAAGGGACAGTTATTCCCAAAACTATCTGTATTGGAGGTGACAAGAATAAAATTTTCTAATCTTTATGATAAAATTAAATATAATGGTTTAAAAGGTTAAACTAGGACTTATAGGTTAAATTATGATCAAGACCATAAATCTAGTTACCGATAAATTGTTACGATACGTATTTAGGTTATGGTTACGAGAAATGGTTCAAGTTTAGAAATACATAAGTTGTAATAATCTTCAAAACTACCAAGGTGAGTACGTTTTTCTGATTTTAAACTAAATTTTTATATATTGAAGCATAAGAATATGTTAAATGCTTTTGATATCATTTCGTGATCTACATTCGCTTGTGCATATATGGTTTGATCAACTATACGTGTCTTAATATTTGGATTCATAAAATCATGGGTGATACCATGGTAGGATATTTCGTGTTAATTGTACGTATGTGCAGGAAACTGGATTGCCACTAGACGAAAGTCTACAGGCTAAAAATAAAAAAGGACTTTAACTGAATTTATATTTGGTTATGGTTGAATGGTCAGGCTATTATATATTTGTATGAATAGCTTTAATGCTACTTATGCTTATATTAATTTGTTGAGAAAAATGCCCGGATAGTCCCTGTGGTTTGTCCATTTTCACCTATAGTCCCTAACTTTCTAAAATTACAGCTATAGTCCCCAACTTTTGCAATTTTGTTCCCAGATGGTCCCTGGTGCGGATGGAGGTTAGTTTTTTATGTTAAGTAGATGTGAAATTCCAAAATTACCCTTAATATTAAAAATCATTATAAAATATAAAAAAATCTAATTTATTATTTTAAAGAAAAGTGGGTCCCACCTTTTTCCTATCCCACCCCACCCCCCTTTCTCTCTTCCTTTTTCTTTGTTGCAACAATCAAACCACCACCACAATAAATTAAGGAAATCTGTAAACCAAAATCCTAAGTTAATTACTGCTACACAAACTATAAATTAAAAGGAAAACTTACAAGAACACAAGGCACCTTTGCATTTTTTCAAGAACAATCAAACATATAGAACAACTGAAGATAAAAGGTTAAAGGCCATATTTTATTAATTGGACAAGCACAGATGCATAAGGAGTTGCTATAGCAGGTGAATGAGTAGTATTACAGTCACAAAACAACTTCTCTGAAAATTGGTTTTGATAATTTATTGAGGAGAAAGTGAGTCGAAATCTGGCAGATCTAAACCCCTGCGATAGTTGATGCAGAGTCGTGGTCCATTGTATCGCTGATCCTGACATGAGTTATCGAAGGTTCGATCTAAACCTAATTGCATTCTCCAATGTTCCTTTTCAATTTTCTGTCTTTGATTTGCACCGTGCTGTGTTTCTAAGTTGATTGTTTGTTTGGATCTTGATATCAATATTGTTTCCTCCATAAAAGCCGTGCCTTATTTTAGTTGCCTATTTTAGTTTAGGGGCGGAGTTAATTTATGGATGTGATGATATGGTGGTGGTGGTTTGATTGTTGCAGACAATGAAAAAGGAAGATAGAAAGGGGAGAAGGGGTGGGGCAGGTGGGGCCCACTTTTTCTTAAAATAATAAATTAGTTCTTTTTAATATTTTATTATGATTTTTAATAGTAATGGTAATTTTGTAATTTCACATTCACTTAACATAAAAAACTAACCTCCATCCGCACCAGGGACTATCCGGGAACAAAATTGCAAAAGTTGGGGACTATACTTGTAATTTTAGAAAGTTAGGGACTGTTGATACATATTTTGTGGATACGGCTCGGCTCGGTTCGACTCGGCTACGAAGTAAAGGCCGTAGTCAAGACATCCTCCTATCTTGACTCGGTATGCTAGTTATTTCGTAATGTTCATGTACATGTAACTGCGTGTGTGCAGTATACATGTTAGTATTGTTTAGATGTTGTCTGTTAGTTGTTTAGCCCTTCATTGATGAAGCCCAACACATGTGAAGAAGTCCTTCATGCCAAGTCTAAGCCCATTCAAGTCTGAGCCCAAGCCCAACAAAGTGACGAAATCACTTTGTTGAAAACACTGTTTAGGTGAAAACACTTTTGGATGAAAACACTTTTGGATGAAAACCAAATAGGACGAAATCACAAGGGATTTCGTCCATAATGAAGTGTTTTCGTGGGCCTCTTTGTTTTCGTTGGTCTGATACTATATAAACACAGACACAGAACATAACACAGTTAAGGAAGTCTGAATAGATTTCGGAGAAGAACACACACACAACAGAGAGTTTATAGGTTTATCTTGTAAACATTGCATTGTAACCGTTTCAGAGTATTAATACATTGAGTGTTAATCATTGAATCTTTGTGTCTTGCGTGTTCGTAACTTGGTTTAACTTACCCGTTTGGATTCCGCACTTTCGGGTTTGTCGGAAAACAGGGAATAGAGGTTACTCGATCCTCCGGGTGGACCTACAATTGGTATCAGAGCATTGGCTCGATTCCTTGTTAAAACCAAGTTGTTTTTCTTGTGTTTTTGAAAGATTTTTAAGTGTTTTTCTGAATTTTAAAGTTTGAAGTTCATATATTTCTGGAAAAACAGTCTGAGAATCGTGAAAAACCTTGTTGTTTTGCTTATTAATTCATACAAAACCTTGTTATTATCTTATGCATACATGTTAGTTTAAGGTTTTTATTGAAGTTATTTGCAAAACTCGTGTTCGGAAAATTATTCCGGTGAAATTATTGTCGGAATCTTCAAGTAGTTCATCTGATCTTCAACGTGTTCTTGATATCTTCATAACTGTTCTTGAATATATCTTTGGTTGATCTTGTTTGAGTTTAAATTATAGTGTGTTTTATGTTTATCAAATATAATATTACAAGTGTGTTTGAAAATAGTGTCTGTGATCATTAGTTGGTAAGAAAAAAAGGGCCTTCGAAAACAGTGAACAATACTTTGTTGAAATTGTTGTCACAAGGTGTGATATTGTGTCAGAAGTAGATAAGATCTAGTTTATAAATATCTTGGTAACTGGTTATTTCAGTCAACGAAATCACAAGTCTTCTTTACTTTACTGGACGAAATCACTTCAATCTTCTTTACTCAACGAAATCACTTCCAGTCAACGAAAAGACTCTGGTCAATAACATCAGGCTGGTCGAAAACACCCTTGACCGAAATCAGTTCTTCTGGCCGAAATCACCTATCACGAAATCACCCAAGTTTGTTTTGTCTTGAGCCGAAATCACTTCATCAGCCGAAATCACTTGTTTGTTTCATCTTTAGCCGAAATCACCTATCAAACATTAGCCGAAATCACTTGTGCATATCAGTTTGGGACGAAATCAGTTATGCATACCATCTTGGTCGAAATCACATGTGCTGAAATCAACTTCTGGACGAAATCACATACTTGTGTTATTTTTTTTAACAGGAGATCTTTATTTCTTTGTTAACTGTTTGTTTGAGTGATTAAACAGGTTTTTCACCTACATACATCAAACATGAGTTGTACTAGCCCTTGGGATTGGAGTACGGATCCACAACCAGATCTAAAACAAATGTCGATGGCCGAATATATGAGGAGGACCATACCTCAACAACAACAGTCAATAAGTTCAAGTCAATGGGAAATGGTGTCGAATCAAAATCAGAGCATTCAAAATATTTTGCTTAGTGAGAATGAGACGGGTAGCAACAATCGCCCGCCAAAGTTAAATTACATGAACGACTATCCATCATGGAAGGGTCGTTTCCATAATTACGTTCAAGGGCAAAACACAGAATTATGGACGTGTTTCATCTCTGATTTTAGTGAAGCTCTTGAAGAAGCAGGATCAAATGCGACAACTTTCAATAATATGCAAGAAGCCGACAAAAAGGCATATGATCTGGAGAAGAAGGCGTATGCTATTCTCACTCAAGCACTTCACAGAGACATCTTTCATCAATTCTCATATTGTAAAACCACGAAAGGTTTATGGGATGCATTGGTAGCGAGAGGAGAAGGAAATGCAGCTACTAGAAAGATACGCCATGATTTATTGAAGAAAGAGTTTGAATCATTTCAGTTTTTGGAGAATGAAACTCTAAATGATATGACTTCTCGTTTTTATCATTTGATTAGTGAAATGACTTCTTATAGTGTTGCTGCAACTCATCCGGAAATGGTTGCACGATTTGCTGATGCTCTACCTCCTAAGTGGAGTCCATTCATTGAACTTCTAAAGCATACGGGCGCTCTGGATGCAGCCAATGTCAGTCTTTATGAATTCATTCAGAAGTTGGAGCACAAGAATGAAGAGGAAATTAGGAAAGCTAAAAGGATTGCATCTGCACCTCCTCAAAACACAAAAATGTATTTACCTGGTTTTGGTCCTTCAGCGAGTTCTAGTTCAGTTCAGCAACCGAAGCTTCAAACGGCGTTTGTATCCAATACAAACTCTTCTCCGTTTCCACAGCAACCACAGTGGGATCAAAGTGCTTATCTTTCACAATCCATACCCAAACCTCAAGCCCAACCACAACAACAAGCAAATTGTACCAACAATCCTCCACCTCAAAACACCAACACTGTCAGAGTTGATACTTCGAACCTCTCAAAAGTTAGCATTGAAGTAGCAAAGGAGCATATGGAACTCATTAATACAATGGTCAGTGCATACTGCGGTTTGGTCGCAGGTCAAATTGGGAACATCAATATGACCAACGAAGATTATCAACAAATTGACCGTGATGAAATGGAGTTGATGGATATAAAGTGGGCGTTTGCAAGTGTAGTTAGAAGGGCAAAGGATTTCATGGCTCGAACAGGAAGAACTTCGTTGGATGGAAAAAATGATACGAAGTACGGGTTTGATAAAGATGCGGTTACATGCTTCAATTGTGGCGAAAAGGGTCACTTCAAACGTGAGTGTACCCGACCAAGCAGACAAGGCAACCAGAATCCATTCAGAAATCAGACAAGTACTTCCAATGCCAATCAAGATAACCGTGAAAAAGGGATAGTAGCTGTGAACAACACCACCAACCAGAACCGGTCTGGACCTTCAAACACCAATCAAGCATTGACTGTTCAAGCTGATGAAGGATGTGATTGGTCCGTACAGTTAGGAGGAGGAAGTGCATGTTATGCGAAGATCATCAATCACATCAAGCACGTTCACAAGGAAGAATTTTCTGAAAGTGACGACAGCTCGGGTTATAGCGGGAGCTCAGATGAAGAAAGCTCGAATGCGGGAGATTATCATTCTGAAGATGGATCTTTCTCTTCTCAGACTGCCTTCATGGCTAATGTCACAGCCTCTTCGAGTCAGGTAAATTCTGAAACTCCTAGCATATGTAGTGACTGTGCTTATATGAAACATGAATGTGATAGAGTGAAACTTAAATGTGATACGATTCATAGTCACAATCAGAGTTTAGTTGTTGAACTGTCAAAGTGCAAAGAGGCAAACATGGCCTTAGCTCGCAATGAAAAGGAATTTAAAACAGTTATTGAAACCCAAAAGAAAAGTGTTTCCGAATTAACAAAAACTGTTTTCAACAAACAAATTGGTATTAATAACTACATTAATATCATTGAGGAAACCAAGAAAGAGCTAGCCACGGCCAAGTGTGAATATGAAGCGATCAAGCTCAAATTGGAGAGTTATTCTAACTCCCGATATGTGCTCGATCACATCATTGACGTTCAAAAACTAAAGGGAAACGTTAAAGGCGTTGGTTATAGGAAGTGTCCACCCCCTTTGAGACACGACTATACCAAGTCGCCCGATGAAGAGGATATGCCTCGGTATGAACCCAGTGTGCCTCTTGATTATGAGGAAGTTACTACTGGCCTAGGGTTCAAACCGGACAATTCATCGGAGGGCTCATCTGATCGGAAAGAAAAGTCATCATGTGCTTCAAATCAAAGTCCTCCAACCGTTGAGGACTATGATTATTCTGATGATGAATCAGATGTGAATGACCAGGATGAATCACTTGATGAGACGAAAGGAGTAGAAATTCCAATTGAGAATCATATTCTTTGTGATACTCCTACTCCTGTCGTGCAACCTGTTGCCAAGCAAGTGATAGATC
>JARYGA010041008.1:0-37637 GCA_030545235.1 Helianthus tuberosus | reverse complement strand
CCTCACATGCAAAGCATGTGAGGTAGCTTAACTGAGTTTTTAAACGGAGTTAGTTGTAAAGGTTATAGAATGTAACAAAACATGAATATAAATGTTAGGTTTTGCCGATTTCATAGTGAATGGTATGAAGTGCAGTTTAGGTATACCATAAAGGTTGATTTTTGCAATTTTGTCTAAAAAAAATATAGGTAGAGAACATACCATAAATATTTTAGATGTGATTTTGTATAGAAAGCAAGAAATTTCGTCGAGAGGATAAAAATCCCAGCCCATTAAAACTATTTCAGTTCGCTTAGCGTTTGATATCTACTACCCACTGGCGCCTTTACCCCGTGAAAACGTGCTGCCATGCCGCATCACAGCGGACTAACAAGTGGTCTGGTGTTTCCTCCGAATTGCCGCATAGCTTACACTCAGCCCTTTGCAATGTCATCCCTCTTTTAGACGGTTCTGATGCGGTTGGGATCCTACCATCAAACGCTCTCCATAAGAACAGATTGATTTTTGGTGGTGCAATTTTGTTCCATTCATGACCATTAACAGTATTGTACCTTGATAAGTCGCGTCTTACCACTCGGACCGAAAACCCTTCTGGTGGAAGAGATAAAAGAAATGGCATACGATTGCATAACATATAGATCGAAAGGAAGAGATATAGAATGGAAAGATTGGAGAAGTTTTAGTTTTAGTGTGGAGACTTTATTTTTCTTTATATCATGTTCTGTTATATTTTTGCTCTCTTTCTTTGTAGCACCTTGCTATGATGGGGTTGTTTTGTTGATTGAGAAATAAAATGCTTCTGTTGCCATTCAAAAAAAAAAAAAAAAAATTAAGGAGAGGATGTAGTATAACGTAATGAAGAAGCATGTCGACTTAAAGTAAAAGTTTAGGGTTCCTGATTAGGTAATACGTTAATAAACCTAGTTGCTAAAAAAATTGGGGCACTATAAGTTTCAAGCAGAACTTGTTATGTTTTTGTTTTCTATAAGTTTCAAGCAGAACTTGTTATGTTTTTGTTTTCTAAAAGTCCGGTTGTTTCGTAAAAGCCAGGTTCTTTTTCTTTATTCAACGCTTGATTTCATATCTTTGAAGACAGCAAAATCCAAATTAAAACCGCTTTTTTTTTGAAGACAGCAAAATCCAAAATCAAAACCGTTTTTTAAAAATAGTTATATTTGATTAGTGAGTTCATATTAATAAGGTTGTATTGTTCTGATTTAACTAAAAAGTGTAATAACGTCTTGTCACGTAGACATTGGATTTTAACTAACTCATTCTTTAACAAGCTGATTATGGTTTAATTTTAAAAATAATTGAATGTGTGTATGTATGTAATTGGTGGAGGATAGTTAACCCCATCCACCCTTCATGTTAACGAGCTTTAAGGGGGTACCCCCCCCCCCCCCTCCCCGTTTAATGCCAATGGCAAGATGTTCGGCTTATTGACGGGGCAAGGCGGTTTTGAGGCTAAGCGGGTCGGGTGACCGCCCGAGGCCTAAATCTTCGGAGTGCCCAAAATTTAAAAAAATTGGATGTTTTATATATATTTTTAATTTTTTTATTTTATATTTTAAGCTTTTTTATATATCTCTTTTTTTAAATATATATTTTAGGGCCCGAAATATGTATTTTAAGACCCGATTTTCACTACTCCCCAAGGGTCCAAAGATTTTTTACGGTTCTTGCGGACGGTCACGCGCATATGCTAATCATGTTTTCTTAATTTAAAACATTAAAGCGTGTTAAGTATTTACTTTAATAAAAATAGAATTAAGTTTTATTTATACAAGGGAAATTTAAATATGATTGACAAGATTCTAAACTTCTGTTTTTTACATTATCAAGTAGGTCCATGGAGTCTGAATCAATGGTCACATTCACAATACTTGAAGTAAACAAGTCTCAACCTTATAAAGGATTGATGAGATCGACCATAACGTGGTAGTTGATCAAATTTAACTGCTTAAATGAAACTAACTATCATTGTGTTATGGTCAATTATATAATACCAAACGCCTAACTGACACATAGAACCATAAATATAACATCAATCACACTGACATCAAATGAAATGATCGCTATTGTCTCAAATACCAACTATAACACCATGTTACCCTCAAGGGACAACACATTAAGCACACTATAACACCATGTTACCCTCAAAAAGATTCTTAATTTAGATACCTTTGTAGAAAACCTCATACATTATCAAGTAAATAACTTTTCTTTCGAGATATAACTTCTAAAAGAATATATAGGGGCAATCTCTGTTCATATGATATCTAATTCATTATTCATATAAATAACTAAAAAAGGTTTCTAAAAATAACAAATGTTGTTACGAGGTAGCCTTGTTTTTGACCATTGTAAGTTAAGACCCGTAAGAAGCTACTAACCGGAGCTCAAAGATCGCCAATTTGGTATGATATTATTGTTTAAGCGTCTATGGTGATGATGGTCCTGACCAAGCAAATACAACACCTTTTGAGTTATGGGGGTCAGGAAACAAACATCAGACGTTAAACATGCTTTTACACCACATAAGCATTGGCGGGTTTGTATGACCAATGGTACTCGCCATAATGGTATCTGGCAAGCCATACCAAGGACCGAACTAGCCGCCCACCGACAACGCATGACATGTGACAAAGCAACCTTCTTTTCTAAGCAATGTATTTAATGTCTATCGGATACTAGAAATATTCCCTAACTAATTACTGTCACGTTGAATCTTGATCATTGGGCATATCCCTCATAACAAGGCATAAGATGTGTTTTTGTCTCGAGCCAGGCCCTTTAAGCACTAATAAATATCTGGATCAAGCACGGCTAGAGACCCATTATTTGACATGTAGCAAATAGTGGAACTTGAAGATTATGAAACTTTGTAATTTTCCAGATTAGAATTTGTTGTTTACATAATTACATGTTTATCAATTCTTTAGATTAAACGTAATAGAAACAAAAGGATAGAACTTGTATATTGGATTAGGCCATCGAACCGTATTGATGAATATTAGGATATTACTCCATAGACCGGGTTCCTCTTTTGGTGTATGATTATGATGGGATAATATGATCTTGAAGATCATGATATTTAGAGGGAGGGAGGTGAATAATGGTGGTGTTGTAAATGGTGGTGACCAACCTTAAACCTCTCTAGTAATATTTATATATACAACCAAGGAGAAATCATATTCTCAAGTAAGGGTAAATACGTCCATCAAGTATTTAACATTTAATGAATAGGGGCAATAAGGTTACATTCTCTCACTTGGCCTAATTATCATTATATTATGAGTATTAGATAAGTCTGATCACAAATTAATACTCATTTTAGCTTTAAACTAGAATCATAGCAGAGAAATACAATCATTGAATCGATATTCAACTCAAGACCCCCATTAATTATACTACAATCCCAATTTAAAAGCATAAGTAGTTATGATCAATTGACAAGTAAGCCCTTAACGTTTGATTTGTCCAATTATTTGTCTATATGCTCATTAGGCTAGCTGATACATATTTAGAGACAACAAATCTAAATGGGTGAGGAAAAAAATAATAATTAATCATTTGTAGTACTATATGCTGTACATGGTCATCAGTAAGCCCATTATCATTATAAGCGCTTACATAATATTTATAGGTGATTGACCTTTAGTTACTGGATCCATAAGCATATCATGAATCTATTCGATACAAAGATTTAGTTTCCTCTGATTGTTCATTAACGGACAATAATTTCATGTTGAAACTTGATGCAACACTTTGTATCGAATTCAAATGCAGCACCTCTCGAACTGTTACTGTTCTAGGAAACAATGTAGCTGGCTTATCACAGTAAGTCTTCAATATATTATTTATATGGAGTTAATAAATTTATGAGTTCACTGATTATTTTCAACAACATTTAGTGACAGTTCGTTGTGATCAACAATATATTGTGTCATTATCACTTTGGTGTAATTGGAGTTAAATTCGAAGTAAAAATCAATGAATCTCTTCCCATGCCTCTTGTACTTTAGGCAAGTTATGATAAGGACTTTTACTGCTTTCATTGACCTTAGAATGTAAGACCCTTACTAAATTTATACAATTTTCATATAGATTTCGATTAATATAGTGTATTTACGATTAAACATACACTTGAAAATACAAGTTTGTTAAAACATTTTAAGAAATAAAATATTTTAACATCTTGTATGCAAATTCGCCGTTTAAAACGTGCCGACGAATCATTACGCGGAAGCTTGAATCTTGATCGTGTTCGGTTCATCGTTGAGCTTGATCGTCATCCGAAAGTTCGTATCAGTTACCTATAACCAACACCATCAAAAATATTAGTTATGAAAGGTTATGACAAGTTTAATTGAGTTCATAAGACTAAACCCAACAAATAACAACATTTCAGCAACAATACATGCCGTCGCGTGTTGCGACAGCCTTCCATGATGTCTGTCGCGTGCCGCGACGGTGAGTATGTTTAGCCGTCGCGTGTCGTGAGGATCTCATTTCGACAGAATGTTTTGATTAAGTTGCTGCATATTTTCAGCCAAACTAACATTCACCTAAATGACCATAACTTGTTCAATTTTGATCTGATTTATGATTCGTTTCTTCCTACGCGATCGTAAATTGATTCTCCATCACATGGAGTTATAATCCGACATCTGGATTAACAATTTTCTAAAATTTCAAGCCATCGGCTTTATAATCAATTACCAAGTTTTGACTCGTTCATGTTTTTATCAAACAAACTTGTTTGTTGCACACAAATTATCATGAACATCATGCTATATCTGTTTCCTATTATTCAAGGTTCAAATCACGGATTTCTTATGTATTCTTAACCCATGTTGCTTATATACTTATTTTGACCCGTTAAAGGTATTTAAGTACTTTTAAGCATAAATCACTCCCATTCATTTCTAGCATCATATTTCCACATTACTTATAAAATGGTCTTCCACCACAACTATAATTGTGGTGGATTTTAATGTGGTAACTATTTGTTCCGAGTTTTGTCCCTCGGATTATCATTTTACGGCAAAGACTCATTTATAGTCATTTGACCCAAAGGTCTCATATCTGGCCTTTTATACATATCCCAAGGATTTAATTTATCCAAATGCTTATTTCTAAACAACCCGTAAGGGTTGTTTGCTCAGTTTATCAACAAAGGGCGTTTTGGTCAACTTTAACCTTTCATTTACGATGAAGGAGTTTTAAAGCCATGTTTGACCAAAATCCCACTTTTAAAACTATGTTCTTGTTTAAAAATCAATATGTTTTAAAGACACAATGATGACAATTTAAATCATTCGGATTACCTATTAAGGTGACCAAATGTCCATTTTTGACTTTGTCTAACTCTCATAGAACCTCAAGTTCTAAATGAGGAATTTATTTATTACTCATACCTGGCTCAGATCAACACATTGACCCATTTTAGTACTTCATAATGTTAAGTTGCTAATTGATAGCAACGCATAATCTATATGCTAATTCAATCATGTGATCATAATACTCGACAAACAATGGTTAGTCGTTATTGTCAAATGGTGACATCTTCACCTTTTGACCCGTTTGGTCTAAATGACCATTCTATCCTTGTGAGATGATATTAATTGTCATCTCATCTATGTAACCCGTTCTGGTTTACACCTTACGGTCACATTACTTATAACTCGTTTCTTAATTCTTTTGACCTATCATGGCTTACGCCGTGAAGTGTCTTTCGAAAACTAACGTTTATCGTCAACGCGTGACCAAATATTACTCGTTTTGGCTTACCCTATAAGGTAACCATTAAAATTCATTTTCTATTCGTCATAATATGACCGAATAATCAATTTACTCCTTTTTAACCATCGGTATGGTTTCTTATCATTTTCGCTTATCTTGTTCCGTACGACTACACGTCGGAACATCACTTTTCAAATGGTTAATTATCTTTTTCGTAATCCATACGATAAAGGAATATTCTACAAATTTAAAAGGAGTGTAAGTTTTACTTACCTTGCATCCAAATTATGCTTTTCTTTCATACTCGATTCGTTTAACCCTCTTCCTTCTCAAGCTTCCACCTAGCTTGTCAAGCGTCAAACTATCATCATAATTCATAAGATGGTTAGCATTGTCATTAACAATCACGAGTATTCCATCTTACAGGTTTTATGTCGAATTTATCATTCGAACATATCATTGGTCAAGTCAAACTGCCTATTGACATAAGTATTTACACGATGTAGATCAACTACTCGTTTAAGTATTTTGTCAAATATCAGGTAAGCATTATTCTTATGCTACCATTTTAACCACTTATTAACCAAGTTCTTGAAATCGAAATTCATTTAATTAACACATGATGATATCAAACATCATTTTAATCATGAATATATCATCATTTTCATTTTATCATACAAAACCCATTTTCTAGCAAGTATGATCATATACTCCAACACACAATTTGTTCAAGTATTTCCTTATTACTATCATGTATGATGATTCTAATCATAATTATATCATCAATTTCATCATATGATTAAAACCCACTTATTCTAGTGTGGTAATTCATCTAAACCTTCAATTCAATGCAATATATGTATAATTTTCACTTGGGGTTTTGTTCCTAAGCAAGTATACAGCACAATTCAGCCATAACTTCAATAATTCATCCATAATTCGCGGATTATGATATTCATCAAATTTCACAACTTCAAGAATCATCAAAATTTTACATACCTTATGATCCCCTAGCTTGGGTGATCATTAATTCACGTTCAATTGCAAATTTGAGCTTCTTTAAGCCTTCAGTTTGATGAATTTGTATAACTAGGGTTTGAGCTCCATAAGAGCTTCCTGTGGTCGAACGAACAGAACACACACTAAGTGTGTGTTTTGTTTTAGTTTTATTTTTATAACTTAACTTTTAAGTTATCCAAATTTGGCCCCTCTTGTTTGGTTCGTTATTAAGTAGGCCACAACCTACTTATTTCTAACAATATTCCCCTTTATTAACTAGGTTAAACATTCCTAGTTAACTTAGTGGGTTCGGGGAAATTACAACTCAGTTTATTTTAAGTCCTGTTAACTCGGACCTTTATAAACTTTATTTCCTCAAAATCCTTTGTTCAACTTTTATTTGATATTAGGGTTATTTATTTAAAATCATAATATTCATCGGGTAAATTTTACCACTAACGGTATTTTACCCGTCTTTTAATATTAACGCGGTTTAATTACCAACCCCGTTTTCGGGGTGTTACAAATCTACCCCCCTTAAAGAGGTTTCGTCCTCGAAACCTTTCTTACATAGTTCACTGAGTTTAAACTCAACGCACTTGATCTCGATAATCTTTTGAGCATTGCTCATACTTTAACCATTTGTTAGTATTACAGAAAAATATGGTAATATCTTTTTGGTTACAAAGCATATACGTATCTCATAAGAAATAATGCAACTCAAAATAAAATACTACTTAAAATTATATTATATGTATATAAAACTCAGCCCGTGAGCACCAAGCCGTGTTTGCATGCTAGACCACATGTTCAACTCAAAGCAGCTTGAATTGATTTAAACCAAATACAAATCCATAAATTTTGTTTAGATTCGTGTCAAATTACAAGTTAACAATCATAATCATAAATACGACGGGGATATCAAAAACTGTTCCACAAAAATCTCATCTTTTCTTACATATTGTTCTTAAAAGTCTTTAAAAAAAAAAAAAAAAAAAAAAAAAAAAAAAAAAAAAAAAAAAAAAAACCGTGTGTTATGTAACAACTAGAACCAATAAGCAATTTATAGAGAAGAATGGGAGAATGTCTCATGAGGTATAAAACACTCAACCTGACTGTTTTAGTCCATACATATTTTGTTAGCTTAATAGATAACGCTCTTATAGTATTGATATTAATGCTTCCAGCATCATCAAACCATCATTGACATTTTCCATCTTGACCAATTGTGCATGTACATTCACTCTTTAAGAGTTTTCGCACATAAACTTTACCATTTAGCAATCAAAATCAATTAGAACATCGATGACTTAAGTGTATGGACCACTGGTCCGAAACTTAAAGACCCTTTTGTATCAAACATATTTTACAACATAAGTGTATGGACCACTGGTCCGAAACTTTCCATTTCATTAGAGAATTCAATTCTGCCTTATTTGCGTCTTTTCATTTTGGCCAATCATTTATGTGTTTCCAATAACAGACAGATTGATCCTCATGATTTAATCATTTTAAGCACTACATTATATACAAAAGTATAACGACGTCGTTTTAATTTCGATTCCAAACATTGCTAGACATGATATAATTACTAAGAGCTCTTTGTTTTCAGGTACGTGAGGTTCGTCTGGAACCATCATGTCTAATGTCTCTTCAAGAGACACTGTTAATATACCTTGACTTGACCATTTTCATTACTTGCTCCATTTTCAAGGATTTTTTTCTTGGAACCGAATAATCTACCATGTTTCAGGCATGCCATAGACTCATCACCAATGTATGGTTGTCCTTCTAGGAAACTAATCTTAATTGGAGCACTGGCAGTTGGTACATATGACTTAGCTAGCCACTATATTTAGGTCAGTGAATACGTCTGGTAATTAATCCGTTAATGCTTGTAATTGAATTATTCTTTGAATTTCCAGTTCACACCTTTTAATCTGAGGATAAAGATGATAATTCATTCCAACTTTTCCAACTGCTTTTTATCTCCCCTCCATGTTGGGAATATTGATTCATTAAAATGAAAATCAATCAATTATGTCATAAACAAATCACAATATGATATCAACATATAATCCCAACCTTCTTTGAGGTCCCATCTTTGTGCATTGTGGTGGAGTGATTGCAACATATACCGCACGACCAAAAAAAACTATAGATGAGAAATATTTGGTTCCTAACCAAAACCAATTATAACGGGGAGGAAGTTTAATAACTTGTTGGCTTGATGTGAATTGATATTAGATCATTTAAAACAACACATGTTTCCACATACAAATATGGACCTTTGCTTTCATGATTATTGGTTTAGCAGTCAATCGTAGATGTTTGGTTATCGTCTTCAACAAAAGCAATTCGTGTAACATCTATCACATGCAGTTAACTCTTGTTCTAATAATCATAAGTAAAATGGGAATCAAGATCATCGCA
The DNA here is from genome assembly GCA_030545235.1 of Helianthus tuberosus. Lineage (NCBI taxonomy): Eukaryota > Viridiplantae > Streptophyta > Magnoliopsida > Asterales > Asteraceae > Helianthus > Helianthus tuberosus. The sequence goes on along the minus strand of JARYGA010041008.1, from coordinate 28,457 downwards.
TTTATCAAGATGAATACCATACTTATGAATAATGTGTTTGCTATCTTAAAAGCTAAGCCACAAGTCAGGCAATTTTCATGTTACAAATTTGATAACCATTTAGACGATGCTTCGATTTCAGAACACTAAATGGTATCATGTCGGGATACACATATTCCCTTATTATTTCCAAAATATTTAGGGATCTAAACTATACTTTAGTTGGTATATCATTAACTTTCCTTGAGGGCAAATATTTCATGTGTAAGTAGCATGGAGAATCTTCTAGTTCTTTCATATTTTTCACATCATCTAGACTCGGTATGGTCTAACCGGTCATGCCAATCATTAAATGATTATGAACCATAAACTTCGGGTTTGTGATCATCATATATGCTTTTAGTTTCACTCGTGTTTGTTCAATACACAAATAGAAAATCCAAGAGAATAACAATTATTATTTCAATCATTCATATTATAATATGTTTGTTTTGGTCAAAAATTACCGAAGCAATTAAGTGATCAAATTAGTTAAGTGGGGTAGTGTGCTAAGAATGTGTATTGAAAATATGCTGGTTTAATTGTTTACAAAAAAAAAGTTATCAGGATACGGCTCAGGATATCAAGCTGTATCTACAATCAAACAATGAGAAAAAATGTAAAAGTTGACACGGGATGTACGAGGAAAGCCCTTGATCAGTTTAGATCGCCGGCACAAAACCTCGGGAGCTGACAATCACAGCTGCCTTGTTCTTCTTATTAATTCAAATGTCAGGATACAGTGCAGGATATGATGCGGATCGACTAAGTGTTACAATGCAATTCAAATACAAGTGTAAGTGTGTTGTGAGTGTTTACAGTTAGAGAGAAAGAAAGCTCGAGAGATTGTGTGTGTTCTTATCTGTCCGATCACTCCTATTTATAGTAAAATAAAACTAACTAGCCTATAAATCCGGGATATATCGAATATTCCCCATGTGAACGTTGTAGTCCACGTCTTCCGGCTTCAACGTCTATAATTCAACGGATTTGCCCGAGTCTCAAGGTGAAGAAGTCCACTTGAACGTTATAGACTTGCCTCGTTTACCTGCACGTGAACTAATTAGTTATCGTCAGGATACCGCATAAGGATGTTACCAATATCCTGATCCGATATCCTGATCATAATCAAAAGCAATGGAGTCAGAATATTATTCAGGATATATGTTCAGAAAACCGCCCATAACAATTGTCCCCAAAATATATCTGTTGGATTCCTAAATTCAAACGGATATATTTTAGAGTTTATCACCTGGATCGAGGCAATTAATACGATTGGACTCTTGAAGTGACATTGTGCAACTTCCCACGCGTTTTTCACTCGATGGCTATCCATTTAGCCCCTATATCTTCTCTCTTCTTTGTTGATAAACGATCATCTCCCTTCGAATTCTCAGGTACTTTTCTCTTCTTATCTCTTAGCATTTTCTCGTCCAAATTTCCCGATGGCCACCAAAACACGCTCTCATTCCGGCGAGTCCACTTCGTTATTTGTCAATCAGAATCTGCTCAAAAATCCTGAGAAGGAGGTGTGCTCCTTCAACAATGCCGATATCAATGCGTTAAGAACCTCCGGTGCTTTTTCCGATACGGCGATTATTCGTCCATACGACCGGAGCATTCGTTCTGATGTATCTTCCGAGGAGTGGATCTGTTTTTCATCATACCCATTTTCCCTTGGTCTTCGATATCCATTCCCGGAATTCATCATGGAGTTCTTTCGAATTACCGGTCTCTGTTTCGCCCAAACAATGCCTATGGTCTAGAGAGTACTGATTATGCTCAACCAAATCAAAGCCCTTCACGTCCCCGATTTCTGTATCGAAGACCTTCCACTCGCTTACCCTCTCCGATCCCACGGCAATAGTCGCTTCTTGCTTTTCTCAACCTCTAGCAATCCCCTCATCCTCAAAGCTTCAAAAAATGAGGATGGGTGGCAACGAAAATTCTTCTTTGTTAGACGGGATTCCATTCCCGAGGGCAAAAGCCTTCCGGTGAAATGGTTGACCTCCGGTAGGGTTTAGGGTTTTTAGATATCCCCAAACATATCCTAGTGATGTATCCTGTACTAATATCCTGATGTCTTTTTTGCAGCAAACTTCAAATAGTTAGCTCCTCCCTCTAAAGAATCCCAAAAACGAATCAACAGGATCTACGGGTTGCCTGATTGTGACAGATCCTTTACACAGCATCTTCCAAGTTCAAGCCAATACTCTTCATCAGATATGTCTGGTAAGAATCACATAATTTTTGTACATTTTTTATTATCAAAATAAGAGACAAGAGTAAATTTTAGATATTTTCCCTGTTTAGCAGCACCTGCCAAAGTTCTAGAAGTTTTCAATCTTGATGAACTGGATAGTTACCCTATTCCTGTCCAAGTGAAGAAAGAACCCAGCAAGCCTGCTTCCACTTCCGAGCCTGCATCCAGCTCTAAACCGGCAGTTGTTCCTAAGCCCTCTCATGCTACCAAGCCACGTGCCTCAAGTTCCCGCAAAAGAAAGGAGACCGACCCCCCAGCCTGATCCGAGACCTTTCCCTTCGAAAACCACGGGTTTCTTGAATCCAGCGGTTTTATGACTGGCTTTCTTAACCAGGTTCATATCCTTAACCTACATCATGCACCATATGCTGGTTAGTGTATGTTAATAGTTGTTTTCTTATAGGGTCTAGAACGCCTGATGAGCCTTTACGAAGAAAGCTACGGTCTAAACAAGATGCTGGAAGTGAAGCTGAGGAAGGCTGAGACCACCATCTCTGACCAAGGGACGATAGCTGCCGCTAAGTCGTAGCACTATGAGGACAAATTCAAAGCATTGTCCCAAGAAGCCAAAGGTGCTATCAACAAGGCCAATGAAGATGCCCAGGCCAAGCTGGATGCCGCCCAACTCCAATTCGAGCAGGATATGACTACCTACCAAGAAGGTCTAAAGGGGTCAGTTGTAATCTCCCTCCTACAATCCAAGCTAAAGATGGCTTACGAAGCCAAATCTCTGGGCTTTGAATGCCCTTCCTGGAACGTGAGTGCTTGGGAGGCAAAACTGAAAGACCTCGGGGGGAGTCCTGTTGAATATCCTGCCAAGCTTGCGGGTGATGAGCCTTCCAAGGCAGCGGAGGAAGCGGTTGATGCTGAAAAGAATCCTGATGGTGATGGTGGCGAGGATGCTGGAGGGAAGGTTGCTGGTGAAGAAGGTGCTGCTCCTTGAAAGCAGCGAAGTGGGCAATGATGGATGTACGTGCCTAGGCCGGGAGCTCACTTTTTTAAGTTTGATGGTTGTGGTCGTTAAACAATTTCTATTTCCTGTCTTTGAACAATTTACATTTCCTGCACTAAGACAATATGATGACCAAAGGTGGATGGGTCATGGGTTTCAGGATGAAGCCCTTAGTCATCAATTAGTATCGTTTATTTTGAACAATATAACAGTTGGAGGTGGATGGGTCTCGGTTTGAGATGAAACCTTCAACTGTTAGGTAAAAAACTAATCGTGCTTTTGGCGGATGGATATCGGTTTGAGATGAAACCAAAAGCACAACTTTTGCTATGTTAATAAGATAACCTTCTTTTGACTTTTCCATTGTTGTTTTTCAATTTTTGTTATGCATCGCTTAGTTTGAATCTCAATGTTCCAAACTTAGTGCAATTATTTTTTTTGAAAATATCTTGATCAGCATACTCGCAAATATCCTATGAAGACTTTCATCAAATAGGGTTTTTATAACTCAAACAATTCAGATAAAGTTTTCAAAGAAAAAGGACAGTTCATTTTTTTTTACAAAGTTTGTTTCGATGACACTTGTTTGATTAGAGTACAGTTTTAGTTTTTAATCCAAGTATCATGTCCCAAATATTCCAACCAAATATCCTGAAACATATTCTAAAAATATATTCTGAAAATATATCCTGAGAACATATCCCAATCAGGATATTCAAGCTTTTGTCAAACATAATTTTAAAAACTTAACCGATTTAGACGAGGTTTTTTAAAGGAAATATCATACCAGAAATAGAGTGCAACCCCACTCTCATTCTCCAATCCTTTTGCAACCTTTTAAACGAAGATGTCCCCAGTCTGGGACACTTAGTGTACTGGGTTCGAGCTTGATCCTTTGAGCTTTATACAATTGCCTCAGTAGGAATGTCCCCTGTGTATTATGTTTTTCAATACTTAGAAATTTTTTGGACATCAATTGCAATCGTTTGAATAACTTTTGTATTTCAAGGGATAAACCCAAAAATATACTGGAGATAAATCCTTAGTGCTCTGGGGATAAACACATAAGAATTCTGGGGAAAATCCCAAGTTTTCATGCGCTACAGGCGAGAGTGTATAAACTCCAAGACTTAGAAAGGTGAAAACCTTTAAACCTTAGAGAGTATGAAAATTCCCTTTCATGAGAGAGGGTGATCAATCCTCATATACCTTGAGGATCCAGGATATAGCCAACAGTAACGAAATTGTCAGCCACTTTTACATGAACTGGTCCCGCCACCTTGAACTATCCGTGGATAACTTGCACTCCAGGCGGGGTGTTTAAACCCAATTCGTGAGAAAGGTGAATACCTTTAAACCTGTGAAGGGATCAAGATCCCTTAAACGTGAAAGAGGGGGCCAATCCTCTAATCTTTCGAAGTATCCTGAGTGTGTATCCTGGAGCTATATCCCGAAGCATATACTGCAAAACAACTGTAAACTAAGGTGGGTGTTAGCCTGGCTAACACCCCTCCGATGCTTAAGTCAATATTGGGTTCAAAATAATAATATCAAATATATTAAAAGAGATAGAATTCATATCATCCTGAGTTAGAAATTAAATTCTAAACTCACTTGAAATAAAGCTTAAGGTGTATAGCATTCCAGGATCTTGGCAACATATCCCCTTCCATATTCTTGAGTCGGTATGCTCATTTCCCAGATTCTGACTCAATTTCATAGGGTTCTTCCCATATTGGAGCTAATTTTCCATCGGAAGGGTTGGTTGTATTATGGAAAGCTTTCCTCAACACCCATTCTCCAACTTGAAATCTTCTAGTCCTTAAATTCTTGTTATATGATTTGGGTATCCTCTGCTGGTATGCCGCTATCCTTAGCTTTCCTGCATCTCTTGTTTCATCAACAGTATCCAGTTCTTGACATAAGATTTCAGGATTTGATTCAGGATCCTGCAGTCTTGATCTAGCTGTCGGTATCACCATTTCTGTCGGGATCACTGCTTCTGCCCCAAATACCAAAGAAAATGGGGTTTGCCCAGTAGCATTCTTCACAGTTGTTCTATCAACCCATAGGACAAATGGTAGTTCCTCTGCCCATTTTCCTTTTTTGGCACCTAACCTCTTCTTTAAGTTGCTGACGATTATCTTGTTCGAGGATTCTGCTTGTCCATTTGCTTGAGGATGCACTGGTGTTGACGTGATCATCTTAATTCCCCAACTTTTGCAAAAATCAGTAGTTCTTTTGCTGATAAATTGGGATCCATTATCACAAATTATCTCGGCCGATATCCTGAATCTTGTCAGGATATTCCTCTTTATGAAGGATACCACTTCTTGATCTCTAACTTGGACAAAGGCTTCTACTTCAACCCACTTGGAGAAATAATCCATCATTGCCAACATGAAAACCTTTCCTCCTGGAGCCTTTGGAAGCTTTCCCACTATATCCATACCCCATTTCATAAACGGCGAAGGGGATACGATAGGATATAATGGTTCTGCAGGCTGATGCAGGATGTTGCCGTGTCTTTGACATGCATCGCATTTCCGAGCATACTCCGCGGCATCCTTTCTCATGGTCGGCCAGTAATATCCTGTTCTCAACACCTTCGAGAACAGAGATCTGCCCCCAGTATGGTTGCCATAGTCTCCTTCGTGTATATCCTGAAGTACCTCCTTGGCTTCAGGATCTTCCAAGCACCTTAGGTACGGACCTGCAAGGGATTTCTTATACAAAATATTATTTATAATAGTAAAACGAGATACCTTCATCCTAAAAGCCTTAGGATTTGCATCTTTTGGGATATCTCCTTCCTGAAGATACTTCACAATTGGATTTATCCAGGATTCAGGATCCTTCTCAGGATATCCATCACCAGGATCCTGGATACATACTACTTCTTTATCCTGAGATTTGAAATGTTCCATTGCAGGATACAAGATGTGCACTATTGGTATCTGAGTTCCCTCCGGTATCCTGACAGTAGATCCTAAGTTTGCTAGAGCGTAAGCTTCAGCATTCTTTTCTCTTGGTACCTGTTCAAGTGTAAGAATTTCGAAATATCCTGTTAATTTTTTAACAATTTCAAGATATTCAGCTAACTTTTCACCTTTTACTGCATAAGATCCATTGAAACGGTTAGTAATCAACAGGGAATCAACATATACTTGTAAACATCTAATATTCATATTTCTAGCCAATTCTAATCCTGCTATCAGAGCTTCATACTCAGCTTCATTATTGGTAGCAGAAAATTCACATTTAGTAGCCTGGGGTAGTATGTCCCCCTATGGCTATTTTAGTAGTATACCCAATCCTACACCTCTCACATTAGATGCACCATCAGTATATAATGTCTAGGATTCTAAGGTTTCTCCTAGTTGTTGTACTTCTAGGTCTACTTCATTTTGAATATCACTATTGAAATCAGCCACAAAGTCTGTTAGAGCCTGAGACTTTATAGTATTTCTAGGTTCATATATTAGATCATATGCACTTAAGTTTACTGACCATTTAGCCATTCTACCCGACATCTCAGGTTTCCTAAGCACATTTTTAACAGGATAATTAGTTTTAACATGAATCCTATGTGTCTCAAAATAATGTCTAAGCTTAGTTGATGCCATAACTAGGGCCAATATCAATTTCTCTAAGTGTGAATATCTAGTTTCAGCATCTAATAAACTTTTACTAACATAATAGACAGGATACTTCTGACCTTCATGATCCTTTACCAAGACAGCACTTACTGTATTCCTTGATACTGCAAGATACAGGGATAATGGTTCACCATCCTCGGGATTCATCAATAAAGGTGCAGTTGAAAGATATTGCTTTAATTCCTGTAAGGCTGCTTCATGTTTTTCTCCCCACTCGAACCTCTTATTCTTCTTCAGGATATCGTAGAATTCTTTACATTTTTCTGAGGATCTTGATATAAATCTGTTCAATGCCGCTACTCGTCCAGTTAATCTTTGCACATCTTTCATGTTGGATGGTGACTTGATATCCAGGATAGCTTTGATCTGTTCCGGGCTTGCTTCTATACCCCTTTTAGTCACCATGTATCCTAAAAACTTTCCTGCCCCCACTCCAAAATGGCACTTGGCTGGATTTATTTTCATATTGTACTGGTCCAGGATATCAAATGCTTCTTTAATATCCTGGAGATGATCCTCAGCCTTCTTGGATTTGACTACCATATAATCAATGTATACCTCCATGGTTTCCCCCAGTTTGTCTTTAAACATCATGTTCACCAATCTCTGGTACATTGCACCTGCATTTTTCAAACCAAAAGGCATAGCAGTATAACAGTAAATACATGTTGGTGTCATGAAAGCAGTATCCTCCTGGTCTGAAGGTTCCATTTGGATTTGCTGGAATCCTGAGGATGCATCCATGAAGGTTAACATCTCATGACCGGCAGTGGCATCCACCATCGAGTCTATATGAGGCAGAGGGAATGGGTCTTTAGGACATGCTTTGTTCAAGTCTGTGTAATCTACACAAACTCTCCATTTTCCATTCTTCTTTTTTACAACGACCACATTTGCTAGCCACCTAGGAAATTTGACTTCCCTGATCATCTTGGACTTCAATAGTCTTTCAACCTCTTCTTGAATAATTATGTTTCGTTCTGGAGCAAACTTCCTTCTCTTTTGCTGGACAGGCTTAAAAGACCTGTCAATTCCAAGCTTGTGAGTTATAATATCCTCAGAAATACCTGTCATATCCTCATGCTTCCATGTGAATGTTGACATCCTACATTTCAAAAAGTTCGTTAACTGATTTTCAATATCCTGAGGGATATTGGCGCCTACGAGCACCGAGATATCTGGATTATTCTGGTCCATGATAATTTTCTTGACATCCTGCTTCGAAGCCTCCATTATATCCTGGGCTCGCATCTTTAATTGCTATCCTGCTTTGGATTTTATTGAGGCCTTCATTGAAGAGGAGTAGCTCTCCTTCACCTCTTGTTGGTCACTTTCAACTTTGACTACCCCCCAAGGAGTAGGGATCTTGACACATTGATGATAGGTGGAAGGTACAGCTTTCATATCGTGAATCCATGACCTGCCCAATATAATATTATAGCAGGATAATGAATCCATGAAACAAAACCGTTGCATCGAGTTTACTCCTTCGACGTATACGGGCAGCTTTATCTCCCCAACAGTATTCGTTGCTTCTCCACTAAACCCTACAAGCACAGTGGACTTTGAGGTAATCTCCATCTCAGGGATGTTCATTCTCTTCAGGGTTTCCAATTGGATGATGTTGACCGAGCTGCCATTGTCCACCAATATCCTGCGTACAAAATGGTTAGCAATATATAAAGTAATTACCAAACCATCATGGTGAGGATCCTGGATGTTATTCCGGTCGTCACTGTCGAATGTTATCATTTTGTCATTTGTAAGTGTTGTCATCCTTGCTAGTTTGTCTCCCCGTTCTGCCTTAGCCTCCTTGGCATGCCTTTTTGCTGTAGAGTAAGAGGTTCCACAAATGTCGGATCCTCCTGAAATAAAGTTAATTATCTTGGCATCCGCAGGAGGTGATGCTGCTCGTTCAGGATCCTTCACAATATCCTGACCCTTATTCTTCTTTCTGCCCAGAAGATCCTTCAGATACCCTTTGCTTAGCAGGTAGCTTATCTCTTTCCTCAGGGCTATGCAATTTTCCGTAACATGTCCAAAATCCTCATGGAAGGCACACCACTTGGATTTATCCTTCCAATCAGCTTTTTGTTGGCTTTTCCTAGGCCACCTCGCTTTATCTCCCAAACCCTGCATAGCATACATTAGTTCAGGTATATTAACAGAAAAACAATATTCTGACAATTCAGGATACTCCTTAGGATCCTCGTCTTCAACATCATTCACTTTCTTGCTGTCATTCCTGCCATATGGCTTAGAGCGATATGGTTTGTATGAGGATTCTGACTTCCTGTTAGTTGATTCATAGATTGAGGATGAATCCATCCTCTCTTGCATCTTTTTATCATCTTCCAGTCGAATATATCTCAATGCCCTGCTTCGAGCTTCATCCAGGTTCCTACAAGGATTCATTACAAGATCCTGATAAAATTGAGAATCTTTTTGTAACCCCATCTTGAATGCCTGCACTGCTGTTGCAACATCAAGATGTGGGATATCAAGAGATTCCCTGCTAAACTTGTTCACATAATACCTTAAGGATTCCTGAGGCCCTTGGGTTATCCTATAGAGATCACTGGTTAGTTTTTCAAAACTTCGACTACAAGAAAATTGACTGTTAAATAAATTGACTAAGTGAGCAAACGATGTAATTGAATGAGGTGGAACATTTAGAAGCCATTTCAAGGCGGATCCTGTTAGGGTAGAACCGAAACCCTTGCTCAAGCATGCTTCTTTAAGATCCGACGGGATAGGGTTAATCTCCATCCTCTCCCTATACTGGGCAATATGCTCCTCAGGATCCGTCGTCCCGTCATACAGCTTCATGTTGGGAGTCTGGAATCTCTTTGGGATTTCTGCATCACAAATGGGGTGAGCAAAGTGGGATATGTTGTGACTATCCCGGGATACTTCCGGTATAGGCTGCACTATCCCAGGCACACTTGATATCATATCCTTCAGCTTTTGAAGTTCTCTAGAGAGTGCCGACGTCACACCTGTATCCTGCGAAGATCCAAGATTGTTAGTAGCTAGAGTAATAACATTATTATGTAAGTTACCAGTTTGAGTATTCTGGCCATATCCTGGAGCATATCCTGGTCCCCTGACAGTCGATATCCTGGCTGTTGAGGGTATTTCAGGAGTATTGCCCTGGGAATGACTTGGTACAACATTGCCCAGACTATCCTCAGTATACACCGCTGAACTAAAGTTCAGCGTTCTGGGCTGCAAGGGAGTGACGGTATCCTCAGCAGGTCTCTTGGAGTTAGATTTCAAGAGTTGCATTTCTTTTATCAGCATCTGGTTAGTTTCCTGTTGTTGCTTCATCTGATCCTGTACTTTACCAAACAAAGTTAAAATTTCATCATTAGAAACCATAACAGGAGTTCTCCCTGGAACACCAGATCTGTTGACATTCTGAGCAAGAGGAGTGTCTCGGGATATTTGGCTTTAACTTCTCCTTGGAGGAGCTTGAACTTGTGGGGGTAGAGGAAGCACCAAACCAGTTGTAACAGAGGTTATAGCAGGCATGGAAGAAGAGCTCATGTTTGATTTTGACGCCATTGAAAATAGTGTAGCAAAAAGTTTCGAAAAAAGAAAACCAAGTAAAGATTTTAACAAGGTTTTTAATATGAATAGCACCACTTGCCCCACGGTGGGCGCCAAATTGTTTTGGTCAAAAATTACCGAAGCAATTAAGTGATCAAATTAGTTAAGTGAGGTAGTGTGCTAAGAATGTGTATTGAAAATATGCTAGTTTAACTGTTTACAAAAAAAAGTTATCAGGATACTGCTCAGGAGCTGACAATCGCAGCTGCCTTGTTCTTCTTATTACTTCAAATGTCAAGATATAGTGCAGGATATGATGCAGATCGACTAAGTGTTACAATGCAATTCGAATACAAGTGTAAGTGTGTTGTGAGTGTTTTCAGTTAGAGAGAAAGAAAGCTCGAGAGATTGTGTGTGTTCTAATCTGATCCGATCATTCCTATTTATAGTAAAATAAAACTAACTAACTAGCCTATAAATCCGGGATATATCGAATATTCCCCATGTGAACGTTGTAGTCCACGTCTTCCGGCTTCAACGTCTATAATTCAACAGATTTGCCCGAGTCTCAAGGAGAAGAAGTCCACTTGAATGTTATAGACTTGCCTCGTTTACCTGCACGTGAACTAATTAGTTATCGTCAGGATACCGCATCAAGATGTTACCAATATCCTGATCCGATATCCTGATCATAATCAAAAGCAATGGGGTCAGAATATTATTCAGGATATATGTTCAGAAAACCGCCCATAACAATGTTTCCCATATTTTATTCTCGTATAATCATTCCCTTATATTGCCACTTCTTGTGGTCCGTTTCAAATTAAACATGGTTGAGGATCATTACAGTTTCCTCATTTACTATGATCATTACCTTTATAACAATCGTTTTATAGTCATCGTAATATAAACATGGTTGATTTCATTACATGAGCATCATTTGCTCAATTACCATGATCACGATCTTTGCACTAATTATTATATCATCACATTTTATTCAAGGAATAATCATACAACATTCATGGTGACATCATTACAATTTCTTTAGTTATTACATGATTGTGACCTTTCACTAATCGTTATATCATCACATTCACTTTAGGGAATGGATAGCTCCACACAACTTTTCTTCTGGTAATAACCTTGAATATTCTTTAATAATATTCCTACTTTATGAGCATATGATCATATATGTATTACTTGCACTATGTTTTATGTGCACATTATTTGTATACTAAACATAGAGAATACGAGACAACATCGTATTAGCAACTCAAACTTTCAACACTTTATTCTCATATGATCATTATCTTTATTCGCCTCTTTTGGTGGTCTATCTCGTTATTAGTATGACTATCATTACACGTTTTTATAATTGATTTCATTATTAATCTGATCATCATACCAATTTTTCAGTTATGTCCATGATCACAATAATCAATATATAGTCACATTCTCTTAGAAGAACGAAGGAAAGCCAAAAAAAATGTTTCACAGTCTTTCATTATAAAATCATTTCAAACTTTCATTTGATATTGCTACTTCAAGAGTATATCTTAGGTGTGACCAATGGAAAACTTTATCTTGTTTTTCCTTAAAAACAATCTTCTTTTCTCATTAACATATAATTTGAGAAAAACTTACATGACTGACTCGTATAACATTTATTAGTCAACATATGACGACCTTTCAGAGAGTATGACACACTTTGAATTTCATACGTGAACATATTTATAATATTTTATGAATGATAAATCACAAATTTTGGTTTTTCATTTACTTAATTTATCAAAAAATATCTACATACAAACAATATATATCATATAGATAACATATACTACAAAGTTATATCAAGCAATACATAACATAACATTATAGCATGTTATCAAATAAAACAAGGTTATAATGAAATCTTATGAAATAATAATATGTCATCACATTCAAGCAATATATAAATTATGTATTAACCTATCATGGCATAACCAATCACATGCATATCTTATTTAAAATATTTGTTGCTCTCATATAAAAAAATAGAAACATATATAAAATATATTCAATACGAAATAAAGAAACATATTACTTACACCAAATAATATTTGATAATATCATGCACAATTATCAACTTCTTAGTTGATTTAGTTGATATTGAAATATTATGCAATTCACTTGACACATGTTACAAAATAGTGTTGGTTCATGAATCAACAATTTAAATAATGCACTTTACGTATAATAAAAGCTAATATCGACTTAGAATATGTTTATATGGTTTGATCATTCTTATCATTTAAGGCATGCGCTTGTAACGCCCCGCGTTTTCATACTTTCTATATTTAGAAACCATCGTTTGTAAAACTATTTTTGGAAACTTCGTAGTCTTGTAATCATTCTTCCTTTTTAATTATTGAGAAACCGAGACTTGGATCATTAACGAAACTCGTATTTTGTTACAAATATGTTGTACACACTTTATATATGCTCGTATGTCCGAATTGGTGAATCAATCGGTGTTTAATTGTTATTCTTGGAAACTAAGTGCTAAACTTGTAATTAATCTAAACATATGCATAAAACGTGTTTTGAACGAGAACGACACTTGATTTTGATACTCATGCGTTTAATTATACTTGGTTTATACTCCTCACACTTGGATTTATCTTAAACTATGATTTTGTGACAAGAATGGTCCATAAAAGCCCTAAATTCACCAAATAAACAACTATAGGGGCTAATCTGTCATTTTTGAAACTTTATGTCGAATAACAAACCCCGGGCGGCCCGCCTGGACTTACCCTAATACCTCAATCGGGCCGCATGGCCTTCTGTTACGCAGAAAACACAACCAGCTGCTGATCTACGCAATTTTGGCACAAAATCCCAACATCTAACACTCCCCAATCACCATTTAGCCACCTCCAAACACCTCCAATCACCACCAATCTCTTCCACTATAAATACAACCCATCTCCTCACCATTTTACACTTTCACAACTCTCTACAACTCACAATTCACTCTCAAATCAGTTGCAAATCTGCATTTTCGGACAGATTCATACACCTTTACAAAAGTGAGCATAACTTGCTCATTTCTTAACCAAATTACTTGATTCTTCTTCCTACTTGCTTGGATAATCATAGGGTATGATTCCTTGACTTCTCCTTGGTGAAATCAGACCTGGAAATCCCCTGAAATGATCCAAAAACTTTCTGTTTTGATTTATGTTCTTTCAAACTTGTTTAAACTTCAACAAACTTGTGTCTAACACATCTCATACCTATGTCCCAATGCTTACAACCCCTTCTATGGTTGGTTAGGCTTAAAAACAAGGTTGAGACACTTGAAATCAGAGGATTAAACCTCAAATACTTTCTGTTTTGCTAGGGTATTTAACCCACAAATCGTGTCAAGCTTAGGTCTTGATGAATGAGTGATTATGGAACAACTTGGGTTGTCCTACATACAATCCTCACATGATTTGATGATTTCTCATAGATTAGATTATTTATATTATTGTACTAATCCTAGTTCGTGACCCTCCTTGATTGTTTTTACATCAAGTGAAGTGGTGAACATACAAGGGGTTCCTAAACGGAAGCTAGTTCTTCCTACCCCATACTTGACATCTATGATAACTCGAGGTGCCTAAATGAAGATCCTAATCTTCTACCTCCTACTTGAATTATTGGACTAAATAATATGTAATACTTAACCTAGATATATATATATACACGCATTCGAACCTTGATGTTGAACTTGTTTTTATATGTTAAAGTAGTAGAACATCATCTAAGACCTAAACCTTGTTGTGATTCTTATGGGTGTTCAACTCATGAAAACATTATCATAACCCTTGTGGTTACCAAGTGTCATACAAGTGTTAGGTGTTGAAGATGATTATTTTCACATGTTATTCTCATATCTTATTTTTATGTTGTTTTAAATGCCGAATCTTGTCTCTATGCATACTTGAACTTTAACCCTTACGCATTCAATCTTTTAACCTCATCAACTCGTCGATAATTGGATAATTGGAAAAGCATATGCCAACTTTGTGAGTATACTCGTATTTCCCCCTTTTACTTTTACCACTTTTGGGGCGTAACATGTTTACTTATCAACAACTTACACATGAACATTTTGCTTAAACACATGAACATTCCTACTAACATGCTTGTATACGTGATGGCTTGATACTTTAAACTTGGGTGAATCTTATGTGTTGAACTTATCATTAACTTCGTACGAGCCAAACCGTGACATATGTAGCGCTATAGGATTAACGACCCGCCCGTAAACTTGAGGTTATGTCATGAGCCTGTTGCGTTTCCTTGGTTTGATATGCTAGACACATGCCTTGTTTTTATGTTTATCTTGAATCACATGCTTGCTATGAGGAATTGTTCGAAACTTATCTTTTGCTATGTATGCACCAAACTTGTATACTCGCCTTTGCTTTTGCATTGAACTTTATTTTAAACATGTTACAGGTTGAGGATGATGATGCCATGAAATGAAGTAGCGTTGATACCTAGATACACATATAGACGTTTAGATTAAATACGTTGTATAAATGTCAAAATTGTTGTCGTATTGCTCTTTTTGTATTTAACATGTTTTATTTCAAATTTCTTGTATTGTAACATTTATTTATGAAGGAAATCAATTTATCTTTAATTCTATTGTCACAATTTAGCGTTATGTGTGATGAGCAATCTTTCTTCGTCTCACTCCGATGTTTCCGCCATCGGTTGGGGTGTGACAGATTGGTATCAAAGCCATAACTATAGGGAATTAGGTAGAATTGCCATGCTTTTTACCTAGTCTATAGTTCTAGAGCCTTATTCTTATGTTTTAATTGAAACTACATGCATGCCACTTTATGTGTTTCTTATGCATTCTCTTTGAGCCTTTTAAACATATGTGTCACTTATCCTCATGTAACATACTTGACATGCTATTCTTATGTGTTAATACATGTTTTATTATGTGTTAATATTTGTTTTAATATGTCATCCTTTTGTGCCACTCTTGACATGTTTATACTTGTTTGCGTGATCTTCAACATACGCTTTTCCTCATACGTTTTACTCGACTATTCTAAATTCACAAACACTCGTATTATACAAAAGAGATGAGTTTACCAAAATAGGCGTGAAACCCACAATTTGGTGAATAACTCTCAATCCTTTTACTTTTCTTTTACACGAAATTCACCATCAAGTTAGGAGTGAAACCCTCACCTTGATGAAGAAATTCGAATTTCAAATTCTAGTGGACCCTCGTCAAAGTGTCAAAATTAACTTTTGACCCGACGAGTACCAACCACACTTAGGATACTAAATCGCCAAGTTAGGGGTGAAACCCGCACCTTGTCGACTAGTTCCACTCCTTGATTTTCATTAATCCGGCCAAGTCTCGAAATTTTAATTGAATTGGGGACATGTAGTAACTGGAAGGGTAAATACCGTCAACCGACTTGTCGGCGAGAGTATTTCACCTATTAGGCCAAAGCATGCTCCTCAAGTTCAAAAGATTTTTCGACTACTTTGGTTAGTCAAAGGTTCCGTTTTGGAACCATCCGAATTTTAATCAAACGTGTTTTATTATTTATCTTACGCGATGCAATCTTTCAAATTCGAATTTACTTTCGATATTTTCTTCTCACACACACAACATATTGAATCTTTTCCATACATTTATACATATGCAAGATTTCATGTAATTTAAATTCATATTCCTTGAAACGACAAGTGGAGACATATCCTCGAGATAGGAGTGATTTCCTTACCTTGATGATTAACTCCACTCCCCTTTTTTTTAAAACGACCTCACCAACGAGTTCGGGGTGATTCCCGTACCTAGGTGATCGTTACCAAAACGCCTCTTCAAAATATCTTATTATGCAAACTCAATCATGTTTATATCTAAATTATTGATCATTATTCAAAATACATACGTGTACGATTTCAAAATACATTGTTTTATCAAGCGTACTTTCTATCCTACAACCTATTATCACTTAACTCATATACACGAGATTCTTAAGCATATCTTAAACGTGTTACTACACAAATTTTCAAACCTTACGAAATGCTACCTATCAATCTAATCGGTCCAAGGAATCTTTTGCCCATGAACTCCATATTCGACTTAATCACTAAAACGCACTCATGATATATACCACCAAACTAAAGACTTTCATTCTCAATCGGAGGATCAAACCAACCTTCTTTTTACACCTATAAGGTCTTATGGATGTTATATGATCGTTTTACCAAAGACCCTTTTCACATCAACAAAGCATTTGTTAGAACTTTTAACAATCTCAAAGTCCTTTTGCTAAAATTCTTTTCTAAGAATCCTCGTTTTCATAAGAACCTCCTAAATTCATAACTTCTTGTTTGATGAAATGAAATTACTTTTGATTGAAAACCTTTTTACACCAATTTACAAAACACGTGGGCAAGAAGACTTCTTGGAGACCGACCACCCTTGGATTTCGTAAACCTTTTTAAAACAAAAGTAGCATTTCCATTTATTACAAAATGCATTGGGCTTAACCAATGAGTACCTTATGTCCTTTTTCATATGCAACTACATTCTACCTTTCAAACCAAGCTCAATCAAATTTTGATACGATAAACTCAATGTTTCATTTAAACAACTATACCCACGTATCGTCCTACACGTTTTAGTCGTTTTAACGCGACAATTCACTTATAATCATTCGTATTTACATACTTAACCTTTTGGACGATTTTATACACCTAAGTCTGTGATGTTCCAACGTACACTATACACGTAAATTTAAATATTCATACCTACACTTACATTCACACGTTTTATGCCTATACTTATAATCGTATTCATACTTATACTCATACGTTTCATGTTTTACTTATACTCATTCGTTTCATGATTTTACCTATACTCATATATTTCATGTTTTCACTTATACTCATACGTTGCGTGCTTATACATATACACATACTACTCGTACGTGTTATGTCAATACACATACTTGCGTGCTTATTCATACCTAAACTTATACTCATGCTCACACTTTCATTCATACTCATGATCCATACATTCGTACCCATACGCGAGCGTAATCCGAGTGATTCGCTTGCATGGGTCCCATACATACTCAAGCATGGACTTGCTTACATACTACATTCTTACACGTGCACATTCTTAATTTTCAAATTATGGATACCCTAATTCATACACAACTAGTACAAGCTATGCGGATCAGGCGACGATCAATATAATCACGGGTGCACACGGGATTATAGTGATAGGCGTATGAGAACCATAGAGTGTACTACTGTGTATGGTAAGACACGGAACGTAACATGGCACCGAATACGGAACGGACATAATGTGGTTAAAACATGGTGGATACGCCGCTGGTACTTCCTATATATAAGTGTTTTCACCATATTACCAATTTTTGTAAAACGTGCCATGAGAAATTCAGTGTTTTGCAGACCTTTTGGACCTAATACAACTTCACACAACTCACAAACGCATTATATCCGATTATCCATGACGAGACTTCATCCTTAACACACTACGTTCATCTATCCAACACTTATGCTATTCTCATACTTGTACTCTTTAAGAGTCATTCGTTCATTCTATACTCGTATTATTCTCCTTATCCTTTTAGTTCATACAAACCTCGTTCGCAATTAAGCTTGTTTAAAAATTCGAGTCCTAACTTACCTATAAAATAGTCTTTCTATTCTGGATTCTTGTGTAACTGTACTTAGTATACCTTTAAAGCTTTATTTAAAGTGCCAAACCTTCTCGTTTCACTCAATAAACAATCTTCTACAAATGTGATTTGGTTACCACGTCCCGTCAAGATACAAACCGTGTGTCAATACCTTCTTTCTTAATACGTCACTTTTTATTATTACGTCACCTTTTTAAATGCGTCACCAATTTAAGTTATTCAAACTTGCTTAGACCCACTGCACATATATACGCACCTACATGTTTTCAACTATGTTAGATACCTCAAATTATTTTTGGACTCACTCACAAATTTACCTTGTCACTCTCCAAAGTGTTGTGCCTTTCAAAATGTTTCAAAATTTTCAAGTCTCAAATTTTACTAAAACTCTTCAAGTCTACCTCTTGGATAAATTTCGGGACGAAATTTCCTAAAAGAGGGGAGACTGTAATGCCCCGCGTTTTCATACTTTCTATATTTAGAAACCATCGTTTGTAAAACTATTTTTGGAAACTTCGTAGTCTTGTAATCATTCTTCCTTTTTAATTATTGAGAAACCGAGACTTGGATCATTAACGAAACTCGTATTTTGTTACAAATATGTTGTACACACTTTATATATGCTCGTATGTCCGAATTGGTGAATCAATCGGTGTTTAATTGTTATTCTTGGAAACTAAGTGCTAAACTTGTAATTAATCTAAACATATGCATAAAACGTGTTTTGAACGAGAACGACACTTGATTTTGATACTCATGCGTTTAATTATACTTGGTTTATACTCCTCACACTTGGATTTATCTTAAACTATGATTTTGTGACAAGAATGGTCCTTAAAAGCCCTAAATTCACCAAATAAACAACTATAGGGGCTAATCTGTCATTTTTGAAACTTTATGTCGAATAACAAACCCCGGGCGGCCCGCCTGGACTTACCCTAATACCTCAAGCGTGCCGCATGGCCTTCTGTTACGCAGAAAACACAACCAGCTGCTGATCTACACGATTTTGGCACAAAATCCCAACATCTAACACTCCCCAATCACCATTTAGCCACCTCCAAACACCTCCAATCACCACCAATCTCTTCCACTATAAATACAACCCTTCTCCTCACCATTTTACACTTTTACAACTCTCTACAACTCACAATTCACTCTCAAATCAGTTGCAAATCTGCATTTTCGGACAGATTCATACACATTTACAAAAGTGAGCATAACTTGCTCATTTCTTAACCAAATTACTTGATTCTTCTTCCTACTTGCTTGGATAATCATAGGGTATGATTCCTTGACTTCTCCCACATTTACAAAAGTGAGCATAACTTGCTCATTTCTTAACCAAATTACTTGATTCTTCTTCCTACTTGCTTGGATAATCATAGGGTATGATTCCTTGACTTCTCCTTGGAGAAATCAGACCTGGAAATCCCCTGAAATGATCCAAAAACTTTCTGTTTTGATTTATGTTCTTTCAAACTTGTTTAAACTTCAACAAACTTGTGTCTAACACATCTCATACCTATGTCCCAATGCTTACAACCCCTTCTATGGTTGGTTAGGCTTAAAAAAAAGGTTGAGACACTTTAAATCAGAGGATTAAACCTCAAATACTTTCTGTTTTGCTAGGGTATTTAACCCACAAATCGTGTCAAGCTTAGGTCTTGATGAATGAGTGATTATGGAACAACTTGGGTTGTCCTACATACAATCCTCACATGATTTGATGATTTCTCATAGATTAGATTATTTATATTATTGTACTAATCCTAGTTCGTGACCCTCCTTGGTTGTTTTTACATCAAGTGAAGTGGTGAACATACAAGGGGTTCCTAAACGGAAGCTAGTTCTTCCTACCCCATACTTGACATCTATGATAACTCGAGGTGCCTAAATGAAGATCCTAATCTTCTACCTCCTACTTGAATTATTGGACTAAATAATATGTAATACTTAACCTAGATATATATATACACGCATTCGAACCTTGATGTTGAACTTGTGTTTATATGTTAAAGTAGTAGAACATCATCTAAGACCTAAACCTTGTTGTGATTCTTATGGGTGTTCAACTCATGAAAACATTATCATAACCCTTGTGGTTACCAAGTGTCATACAAGTGTTAGGTGTTGAAGATGATTATTTTCACATGTTATTCTCATATCTTATTTTTATGTTGTTTTAAATGCTGAATCTTGTCTCTATGCATACTTGAACTTTAACCCTTACGCATTCAATCTTTTAACCTCATCAACTCGTCGATAATTGGATAATTGGAAAAGCATATGCCAACTTTGTGAGTATACTCGTATTTCCCCCTTTTACTTTTACCACTTTTGGGGCGTAACATGTTTACTTATCAACAACTTACACATGAACATTTTTCTTAAACACATGAACATTCCTACTAACATGCTTGTATACGTGATGGCTTGATACTTTAAACTTGGGTGAATCTTATGTGTTGAACTTATCATTAACTTCGTACGAGCCAAACCGTGACATATGTAGCGCTATAGGATTAACGACCCGCCCGTAAACTTGAGGTTATGTCATGAGCCTGTTGCGTTTCCTTGGTTTGATATGCTAGACACATGCCTTGTTTTTATGTTTATCTTGAATCACATGCTTGCTATGAGGAATTGTTCGAAACTTATCTTTTGCTATGTATGCACCAAACTTGTATACCCGCCTTTGCTTTTGCATTGAACTTTATTTTAAACATGTTACAGGTTGAGGATGATGATGCCATGAAATGAAGTAGCGTTGATACCTATATACACATATAGACGTTTAGATTAAATACGTTGTATAAATGTCAAAATTGTTGTCGTATTGCTCTTTTTGTATTTAACATGTTGTATTTCAAATTTCTTGTATTGTAACATTTATTTATGAAGGAAATCAATTTATCTTTAATTCTATTGTCACAATTTAGCGTTATGTGTGATGAGCAATCTTTCTTCGTCTCACTCCGATGTTTCCGACATCGGTTGGGGTGTGACAGCGCTATTGATGTACAAACAAGACAAATAGATTAAGAATAATTTTCTATGTACCGTCAATTACATAAGCCATAAAGTAATCTTAAAACCAATTTTCTAACGACAACTACTTAATTTATTTAATATATTCAGTTCAAGTAAAATATATATGAATAGAAATAACAATTAAATCTGAACCATATATTTTTTACTAAATAATTTTAGTAAATAACTTCATAACAAATTAATTATATCAAATATTCAGATAGTTAGTTTATCATCAATATTCACCATATATTCCATAAATACTTGTTTTCAAAATAAAACAAAAAATATAAACTTTATGTATGCCAAACCGGTAACTTAATAAATATCTCAAAAGATCACATTAATCATACTAATTAATAGCATAATAAAATCACTAGGAATAAAACACACGCATACATAATTCTATCGATATATTTTTTTATGATTAAACACTTATTTGCATCACTAAATTATGATTAAACACTTATTTGCATTACTAAAACAAAATAACATGTATAGTAATGATCAAATCAAATACTATTAAAATTTTCATATTAAATTAGCCTTCGATTTTAATAAAAAAAAAAAACAGAATATGTGATGAATAGAAATAATAAGTAGATTAAATCTAAAAACATAAATTATGAAAACAAATCACAACAATTGTTTATAATATAAAAATTATGGTAGAAAATCCCCATCCATTTCAATTTGAATACCCAAGTTGTATGAATGGATCAGGTTACATAACTAGTGAATGAAGTGTCAGTTATTGTTAGTTTTTTTTAATTCTAAAAACAAATCAAACATAATTTATTTTTTGATTATTTTCTCCTCAGTTACTTTCATGCCGTCAAAATAATTCACAAAACTAGATCTAAAAAAACAATAATATGAGGACAAAACATGACATGAAGGCGTCCAAGGTGAGAGGCATGTCAATTGTTTCTATTATTAATTTCACTTTTCATGGTACGACTAATTCTACAAATACAACCAACTGGGGTAGCCCAGTTGGCCAGCCTCACCCCGCCTCTTCCCCGAGGTCACCGGTTCGATTCCTGGCACGCCCAACTGGAAGTGTGTCTAGGCTCTTCGCCGTGGGTGGTAACCGCCAGGCAGCTATGGGGCTAAGCTAGCTTGTGGAGTGAGTACACTCCAGCGGTTGGGAGTACCGTGCACCTTACCCCCCCCCCCTAATTCTACAAATACAGATTTATTTCTAGTCCAATAAAAATTTGTGCCCGTTAGTGGCAACAAAACCTTGTAACTTTATTCAATATGTGTAAAAAAATATTAAGTTGAAATATTAGGTTTGTGTATTGTTACCTGAATGGATGAAGGAAAACCAAATCATGGATATGAACATCTTACAGCAACTCGTGCTGATAACGTATTATGTAACAACTAGAACCTATTAGCAATTTATAGAGAAGAATGAGATAATGAGAGAATGTTTTCTTATTGGTGTAGAGTACGAAATACAAAGCCTCTATTTATAGGCTCAACATTAACATAAGAGTAAATACAATAAGAAGTTAAGGATGTGAAAACTCATAATAAATGATATATTCATAACGTACACCCTGAATAATAATTTGTGATGCATTGCATGATTCCGAGCACTTGCTTTTTGTATCTTATTAGCAATAGCAATCATGATGATTGGAGCTCATGCATGATTCCTAACTTTAGGTAACTATATGACCACTCATGAAAATACTATTTTTTTTTTGAACGGCGATTGACTCCAACAGTCGAGAGGATCACACCCACATTGCATGGGTCCCTAGTCCCCCTCGGGCGAGGCATCCGAGGTTGACCATAGGCGCTCCACGAGAAAATTTCCAGCCGACAACCACTTGACTGCCGTTGCAGCCTCCGCACTCAAGAGCCGGGGTAACCGCACTGTAATAGAAAACTCGTGTGCGGCTCAAGACTCAAACCCGGGCTATTACGCACTCAAGGCTCTTATCCATCATTGCCATGACCCCTCAACCAAGGTTGGGGCCATTTACCCCCAAATGCAACAGGTGGGGATCGAACCCGGGTCTCCAAGGAAACCCAAAGTTCTTTCCACCACTCCACTATAAGTGGGGGATTACTCATGAAAATACTATGTGTGTCTTTTATGATAACGGATTAATAATTTCATAAAATTTCATTTAAAGATAAAACAAAAATAAATATGTAGTAAAATAAGATATCAAATATATATTTTTAGTTGTACCCGCCCTCATAGCCCAGTGGGGTTGGGCCGGTTTGTCCTCCTAGAGGTCACCGGTTCGACTCCCGCTTGTGGCGAAAGGGGGTAGGGACACCCGTGCGCAATGATGGTGACTAACCCACCGAGGGGGGTTTGATCCTGAGCGTCACCCCGGTTTTCATCCGCCTGTTACTCCAGCAAAGCTACTCGTGTGGAGGCAGCACGGTTTTCCGGGGGAACGCCATCCAAGTCTGATACCGTACGGGGCCCGATAGAACATCGTCGGCAGATCTTGGCTGGGGAATACCGTCTTTGACGGGGTTCAGTGACAATGGGTCACTCATAAGAAAGTCACCGTTCAAAAAAAAATATATATATATATTTTTAGTTAATGAAGAAACACTGGTACAAATTCGTGGGGATGGAATCTAAAGCTGGTATCTTGAAAGGGGAGTTATCTTCTAAATCTCTTCTTCGATCGGTACAATCGTGTATGATCAGCAAAGCTAATAACACCATTAGCTCGTTATGAGGAGAATGAGGGTTCTTCTCTTAACCAAGCTCCGATACGAGAATAAGCAATTTTTCTTATACAGAGAAACAACGTGTGTATGTATAGAGTGAAAGAGCAGAAGTTGGAATACTTAAACCTTTGGCAGATGTTGGTATTTATAGCCGAAAGGTTAGAGAAGGATATTGGCTCATGGGCTCAAGGGTCGGACGTCGCTTTCAAGGAATATCCATTTGGTCCTCTCTGACACGACAGGTAGTGTGCATAGAGGTGAAAGTGTGATGGTTTGACGTGATTGGACACAAATCGCTTTCCAAATGTACTTGTTGTTGCATCTGTCATCAACAGTTAGTGGATATCATAGAAAAGTGAGTGGCGAATGTTGATTGTCTACACATCATTGTCCTTTGTATTGTTTGCCCCATGCACGATTGATCATCATGGGGATCACCTGGACCAGTGACGCATGCTGATTGGCTGCAAGCTCTTATCATTTGTACTGGTTGTACTTTTGAGAGCTGGCATGGAGCGTTCGTAGGTGCAGTCCAAACATAAACCATAGAATCAGCTAAGTGTTTTTGGATACAATTGTGGGCGGTAGGGCTGTAAACGAACTGAACGTTCAGCAAACAGTTCGTGAACCGTTCGGCGGAAAGTTCGTTTACGTTCGTTCGTTTAATAAACGAACGAACATGAACAAGAAATTTCGTTCGATTAATTAAATGAACGAACATGAACAGAGGTCTCGTTCGTTCAATTGTGTTCGTGAACATTCATTCATTTGCGTTCGTTTATGTTCGTGTGTTTGTGTTTTAATTAAAGATTTTTGTACTTTCATATATTTTATCTATATTTTTATATTATTAAACTTTTATTTATTTTATTACCCTAACACTTAATCTAGGAAACCCTATTTCACCTTGTTTATGCACAATTTTCGTTTCCTTTCTCATTATTTACATCGACGAATACGATCGACCTCTGTTCCACAATAAGAGATTTAAGTTCCAGTGCTACTCTCTGGGCCATCCACCTTTATCTTTTATCGTGTTCGCCAAATTTAAAATTTATTTGTGTGTTTGTTTGTGTACGTGAACCGTTCGTGAACACGCTCATTTCCTTAATGAACGAACACGGACATAAAATCTCGTTCGGTAAGTGTCATGAACCGTTCATGAACACATTTATTTTCTTAACGAACGAACACGAACAACCTTGTCCGTGTTTGTTCGGTTCGTTTACAGCCCTAAGTGTGGTATAGTTCTATGCACGTGTGGGCTAAGTTGCGGCATACGCGACATTTGTGGCCATACCCATCACCTAAATAGGCTTATAATTTTAACATTAAAAGATTCAGTTATATAGACTACAACTTACATAGTGAAGGGTAGTCGGTTAAAAGCTCAATGATGTGACAATTATGATATGAATGAAAGATGTGCAAAAAGGTGTTGTATTTTAATATTAACTAGCAGACGTCCTCGCGCTCCGCTGCGAGCTTTTGGTCAATATCGGTTTGGTTTGTTACATTTTCGGTACGATTCCGGTACTTGGTATAGCTTTGGCTATAGTTTACATTACCAAAAAATATTCTATTGTGATACCTTCAGAAAACCATAAAAACAAATATTTTCGGTTGTGGCATGCATGTGTCAGTGGTTAAACCGTTCTTATGGACCATCAATTTTACTAATATATATGATAATGTTAAATTTTGTATTAACCGAGAAAAGTTGTAAATCATTCATGAGAAAATAAATACTTTTATTTAACATGTATATAATAAAAATCAAATATTTACTTTTGAAAAATTACCAAAAAAAAAAACAATATAAAAATCCTAATGGATCGTATGTAGACACCACCTAAAGTTTACCATTCTTCACCACACTCAAGCTTCAATTGTTGACAAACTTTAGAGGGCAAAAAAAGTAACATAAGAAAACTAATGGACCATATATGTAGAAGTCATCTAAAGTTTATTGTTTCTCCGTATCTTATGAATTAATACTATATATATACAGAATAAACACAAAGGAACTTAAACTTTTTAAACAAAATACTCATACCAACTACCTCTCTTTCCAAATATTACACCAATGATTTATTACGGAACTACAATCTAAACACTAGGGTTGTTCACGAGCTGAATCGAACCGATCAGACCTTTGTTCGTGTTCGGTTCGTTTACAAACCAAACCAAACCGAACCGAGCGTTTTTTCAACCGATCCAAAGTCGAGCGAGCGTCTTTCGATCTGAGCATTTTTCGAACAAACGTCGAGCGAGTATCAAGTGTCGCAAAACAAAATAGGAAATGCGATGATGTAGGTGCTAGTTATCCTCCTATTTCCATCTCTATGTGTAAATGTTGCCAATCTCATCTATATTCTAATTATCCTCCTGTTTCCATCTCTATGTGTTCTCTTTTAACTTTCATTATGTGAGTAAATTTGTATTGAGATAGGAGTAATATGAATGAATTGAAACCATTGCAAGGTATGAGACTTGTCCTACATTGGTTATATAGGAAATCGAAAGAGCTTCCTCACCCACCAGGCTAATCTTTTGAGTTGAATTCTTTTGTTTAGGATGTAACAATGGCCTGGAGGGAACCAAGCGTGACCAACTAGGAAGTTAGCCCTTAAGGAGGCTCGAATGTTACGAATTAAAACCATTGCAATGTATGAGACTTGTCATCAATATTCAACAAAAATAGTATTAACCAAGTTATATTAATATTTATTAAACCATTGTGTATTCATCTATATCTATACTATATAATAAAAGAAACCAATGGGATGACACATGCCATTCATTGAAGCCATCTATTTTTTATAGATAATTGATATCAATTAAAAGATAATTATAAAATTAAATTTAATATAAATTTAAACAATTAATATAAGAGATAATCTAATATTTTAAAATATTTATCAGATTTCAAAATTATTTATCCTGAAATTAATAAAAGAGGTAAGCTAAATATAAATTAATATAATGTAAATGATTTATTTATTTTATTAAACTAAAGTAGTTCAGGGTAAAACCTATTTCAAAAATGTTTAAGGGATAAACAAAAATATTAATCAATGTTTATTGGTTCTATATTTTTATTTTCGTGTTCAACTCTCAACTCAAACACGGTAATCACTATGTTTACGTGACATTTACAAGAACCATCACCGCCAGCACCCCATCCATCGTATATCGAGTATATCTGTTAGTTTTTTTAAGATATAAATTTTTATTAGATTCACTCAACCCGTGTAATAAACGGGGTTTTTTAAAGATATAACATTTTTATTTTTTACTATACAAAATTACATTTATTCAACTTGTGTAATACACGAGGTTTTAAAAAATGCAACTTTTTTTATTATGTAGTATATAAAATTAGATTTATTCAATCCATATAATACATAGGGTTTATAAAGATATAACTTTTTTGTTTGGTATATAAATTACATGTGCTCAACCCGTATAACACATGAGATTCTTAAAACTGTAACTTTTTCATTATTTAATATATAAAATTAAATTGCTCAACTCGTACAATACACGGGTTCTTAAAAATACAATTTTATTTATTATTTAATATATAAAATTACATTTATTCAACCATGTAATAAACGAGATTTTCAAATACATATTGTTTTATTATTTGATATAAAAAATTACATTTATTCAACCCGTGTAATAAACGAGATTTTTAAAGGTATATATATTTTTATATTATTTGATATATAAAATTATATTTATTCAACTCGTGTAATACACGGGGTTCTAACCTAGTTCATCCATAAAGAAACAAAAATAATACTAACCAAGTTATATTAATATTTATTAAACCATTGTATAAAATTATATTTATTCAACTCGTATAATACACGGGGTTCTTACTTATTTCATCCATAAAGAAACAAAAATAATACTAACCAAGTTATATTAATATTTATTAAACCATTGTATATTCATTCATCCATAAAGATATCTTACATTTTGAAAGTTTTCACGTTATTTGACGATTAAAAAATTGATGAGATAATAATTAAAGTAAATTACCATTTTAGTCTTTGAGGTTTTACCAAAATTGCTACTTTAATCCAAATATTTTTTTTCTTATTATTTTAGTTCAAATAGCTGTTTTATGTCATTTTAGTTGTGATGGGATTGGTGGTTGGAGCTAGTGGTGGTGGTCGATAAAAATGGCAAAATGACAAAAGTCAGGAACTAAAATGGTAGAAAACAAAACTATTTGAACTAAAATGGCAAGAAAAAAACTATTTTGACTAAAGTGGCAATTTTGGTAAAACCTTAGGGACTAAAATGGCAATTTACTCTAATAACTAATTAAAATAACATACGTAAGTTATATAGAATAAACTGATTAAAAGAATAATAAAATTGTTAAAAACTTATAATACAATTGAAAACATTTAAATTAGTGCAAGGGGTATATTTCACATCATAAAAAATATAAGAGGTGTATGAGTGTATGTGTGTTACGTTTTCTTGAAAAAGAACATGTTTTCTTA
>JARYGA010041007.1:0-30501 GCA_030545235.1 Helianthus tuberosus | reverse complement strand
TTGCTGACTCAAACTACTGGGGTGAGGGTAACGTCACCTTCAAAAGAGGGGCCTACTACAATAACTAAGATAATCTCTTAAATATGTGCAAAAGTGCGGAAATAATCAAAGGTTACACTAGATACGAGTCGGAACCAAGTGATTCATCTTGTCTATCTGTTTTTCTTTTTATTTTATTTTCAGCATTTTAGTTAGTTTTTATTTTTCTTAGTTTAAAACATTTTTTTTCTAACTTTTTATTTTTGATTAGACGTTGAGGATAAACCGGTACAAAAAGCTCTTGTGTCCTTGGACGACCTCGGTATCTTGCCAACACTATACTACGCTCACGATGGGTGCACTTGCCCATATGTGTGTTTAGTGTTAGTAAAATATCGTGTTTTATAAATTTAAAACTTGGCTAAAAATAAGTGTTAAAGGGGCTTAAAATATACACCTAATATATATAACACTTCACACGCATCATAGCGCAAGTAGTACGAAAACCATCGGGACACCCACTCTGAAGAAGGGTAACTTCGATAGAATCGAACCACTGGAGTAGTTGGGACACACCTCCTTCACCCGTGAATTCCATCGGATCACAGGCTTTGAAGTGTTTGTAGAGGAAAGCAGATTGCGGCGCTTTCGTCTTAGAGTCTTCCGGGGTTCGAGAGCTGCTGAGAGAGTGCACTTGAGCGACAATTTGAGGAATAACCTTGGCAACTTCCCTGACCACAAGCGAGGCAATCCTCTTTTCGGTGCTTCGTTTGGCTCTTCTCCGAGTTGTTCGTCTTGAGGTAGGGTCGTTGGAAGGCATCTAGACAGAGAGAGATTTGGAGTGAGATTCGATCATAATGATTTTGAGTTCGCGATGCGATTGAGCGTGATCAAAACTTGTTGCGAGTAATATAACAGACTTCACATAGGAGCCACATAGGAGGCACAAGATTCCTAAGTTCTCACACAATTGATTTGCTTGTATATATATAATTAGTTGTAGTTTGTACTTACACACACACATGCCGGGGTAGTATGCGCGAGGACGCAATGAAGAGGGAGAGAGTGAGAGCGAAAACGAGCAATTAGACATTAGTTTTGTTGCGAACATTCGGTTTTTGTTTTAGATTGCGATGGCTGTGCGAGTTGTGCGGTTGCGAAAGTAGGGAGCGAAAATTGTTAAATCGAGAAATCGATAAAGCATAAAGTTTAAAAGTGTAAACACATAAGCGTAAATAGATTCTGATAAGCGTATAATCGGTGAGTCATAAGCCAGAAAAGTAGATAGAGTGCCTCGGGTGTTTAGGCGTCGACTACCTAAGGTAACCCAACTAGTTCGTGCACGCGCGTTAACCTAGAAGACTTATGCTTCCACTGGGATGCAGCTCATGGCATTCGTCCTCCTAGTCATCGCGTGGCTCGAGTCATCGTTAAGGTCGAGTCCCTGGTGAGAGCTTTTTGAAAACCATTTTAGAGAGTGGAACGGTTTATTAAGATACGAGTTTCACCCCTGACATAACAACTTCGTTACTAATTGTGGTCGTGCTCTTCGAATAAATTCGGGAGTTCCACTGGATTTTGAAATGGAGACTTTCTTTGAGTTATGGATGTCACTCCTAGCTCGACGAAAAGTTCTTGTGCTAGAAAAATGCGCTGAGTGAGCAATCCTATTGAGAGTTCTTGGTTTTCACGCCTGATCTCGACTGGACCACTCGGTTGTGTCATGAGAATGTTTTCGAAAACGTGTGTATTGTGTTGGCCTTAGGAAAGGCTAAGTAATATTCAGGCCTTAGGAAAGGCTCTTCGCGTGAAATTGTAGCATGCGGTGTTCACGCGAAGTAGTAGTTTTAGCGACTTCGAATGAGAGTATCTGTTGATGCACTACATCTGTTGACTTCGTCTTGTATCGAATCTTAGATTTCATTGTATAGATCAGGGCACATGGTACGAGAAGTTAGAGATGATTTCGCTCATGTGTACAAGAGGGTATCGCTTATGTGTACATGACACATAAGCGAAATCACTAACATGGGGTATCGCTTATGTGGTTTGTCACATAAGCGAAACCATCACCCTATATATAGGGTCCTCTTGAGCGAAATCATAATCAGACTCTTGACAACTACGCCGAAGTGCTGCCGGTGTGAGATTTGAGCTGTAATTGTCATCCAATCAATTAAACAGTGTTTTAAAGCTATTTCTACCTGTGTTTCTTGTAATTCCGCACCTGAAACATAGGAGAACGCCTCTGATCGACTCGTTCGGATCCGTAACCGGTCCTACAAGTGGTATCAGAGCTCAGGAGGAGGAGTTCTGCTGAAATTAGCTTGTTTTCTTCTGATTTTCATTGGTTTTTCTCACTTCTACACATACTTTTCTTAATTCAGAGGGTTTTCATGGTCAAAATTGGATCAAAATTGTTCAGCACATAGATAATCTTGCATAGACAAACCCTGGAAAGTTTGAGACTTAGATTCTAAGTAAAATGGCCTAAATTCTGGTTCGAAGGGGTTTCGCTTTTGAGGTCAGGGTATCGTTCTTGTGTCACAGCGATTTCGCTCTTGTGGTAATTTGAGATTTCGCTCTTGTGGTAATTTGAGATTTCGCTCTTGTGGTAATCAGAGGTTTCGCTCAAACGTACAACTTGGGGTTTCGCTCAAACGTCACTTTAGGGTTTCGCTTTTGTGGCAACTTACAAACTGATTTCGCTTTTAAGACACAGTGTTGAAAAATTTGATAAGTCATCATGAGTACTGAATTCTACAACGCATTTGCAACACCGACGGGTCAATCTTCAATTGCTAAAGCCGTGAACTTAGAGAATGAGACGGGAACTACACAGAAACCGCCAAAGCTTATGGGTATTGAGGAATATTATGGTTGGAAAGATAGGTTTGAAAACTGGGTTCAAGCTAATCATTTGAGATCATGGGAGTGCATTTTGAAGAAGTACGTTTTACCAAGAACTGAGCTACAAACAATTAAACAGATTTCAGATTTCAGCAATGAAGAACGAGAGATGTATCGGGCTGAAAAAATGATGATTAGTTTGTTACAACAGGCGATCAAAGAAGACATATTCATACTTCTTCAACATGATAAAACATCGAAATCGATTTGGGATGCTTTGAAAGTAAAGGTTGAAGGAAGTGCAAATATGATTAAGAACAAGAAGTCGTTACTTAAAAAAGAATTTGATCTGTTTACAAGTCTGCCTGGGGAAGACACGAAGAAGTTAATTGAAAGGTATTGTCATCTGGTGAGAACGATGTCGATGATGGACATCACAAAGGAAAATGAGGAATGGGTTGATAAGCTAGCTGATGCTTTACCACAGAAAGAGTGGGGAACGTATTTGATGATACTGAAAAATACGGGTGTTTATGATGGTTTATCGATATCTCAATTCATTGAAAAAATTGAAAGTCAGGATCTGGAACAGCAAAAGATTGCTAGGATGAATAATCCAAGTGGTCAACAGGATGTGAAGATGTATTATAAAGGCAGTGTTCCTACATCAGAAGCTGATAGAAGTCCTAAGATTCAGACTGCATATAGTGTTGAGAATGTTACAGAACAAACTGATCAAAGCATAAACAAAAGCAGTAGCAGTTTCTCATCATATCCAAGTTTTAATCCAAAGACTTCATCAGAAAACACAAAGATGGGAAATGGTTGTGTGATTCAGTGCAATATAGCTCTCAATCTGCCAGAAGGTAAAAGTTTTTCAGAAGACATAGCAAAGGATCACATGGCTCTACTTGGTTCGGTGTTGGTATCCTATGAGGGATTGGTAGCTGGTCGAATTGGAAATCCTATGTTGACAAAGGAAGATTATGATCAGATAGATGCTGAAGAAATGGAACTCATGGATATTAAGTGGGGTCTTGCTAGTGTTCTTCGAAGGGCTGAGAAGTTCAAAACAATCACTGGAAGAAATGATTTTCTTGATGCTTGTGTTTCTAATTTAGGATTTGACAAATCTAAAGTTACTTGTTTCAGATGCAGGCAAAAAGGTCATTTCAAACGGGAGTGCAAAAACAGAGAAGTGAGTGGTGCTCAGAATCCGTTCGAAAAAGAAGACTATTACCGGAAAGCCATCTATCAGCAAGTTGGTCAATTACAAGATTCACAAACGGCTCATGGTAGAAAGATTGAAGATTCGAAGAAAGGATGCTTGGTAGATTTCAACTGGAGCAAATACATATCTTCTGAAAACTCAGCATGTTTGGTAGATCAGAATGATGAAGAATTACCTGAAGGATTTAGCTGGGATATGTTTGTGGATGAGAAAGGTGGTTTCAAAGCATTTATTGCAAAAATAGTCAAAGAACCAGATTTGTTTGCTACGTGGATGAGATCTATTGGTGAGACAGTGAATAGTGTGAAAGAAGAATCTGATGCATTTAATGAAAGTTCTGACAGTGATGAAGAAAGTTTGAAAAGTTCTGATGAGAGTGTTCAAAATGATGATAGTTCAGAAAAAGAAGTTGTTTTTGATCAAACACTAGTTGATTCTGGTTGTTCAGATACTGAGTCTGAAAAATCTACACAGTTTGATCAGACACCAGTTGATAGCAGCAGTGATAATGATGAAGAAAAACATATTAATGTCGCTAAAAGTCACTTATCTCCTGAAAGTTTTCATTTCTATTTTGCAGAACGATTGGAGAAGCTGAAGGAGAAAAGAGCTGAAAAAGAACAACAACAAGATTTGAAGAATGAAAATGTTGTTGAAGAAGAAAAGGTGACTGAGGTTGAAAAAGAAATTGTTGAAGAAAAGGTTATTGAAGTGGTGAAGACTGTAGAGATTGAGAAGATTGTTGAGGTTGAGAAGCCTTGCATGAAGTGTTCGGAAGTTTGCAAGAAGTGTGAAGATAAAGATGTGTTGTTGTTTGACAGAGAAAGATTGATAGAGAAGTTGCTGTCTGACATCAATTATGTGAAAGAATCTTACAGTGTCTTGAACAGAACAGTGACTAGTCTTCAAACAACAAATTCAGAAAGAGAAAAGGCGTTAACCATGACTAATTCAACTTTGATGCAAAAGCAAAAGGCAATCAATCATTACATCGAAGAGAATGCAAAACTGAAGCAGGATTTGGAAAATGAAAAGATTGAGAACGAAAGAATCAGAAGGTTACTTCTTAGTTATTCATGTTCTGACTATGTGATTGATAGAGTTTATCCTACTGTTGCAGGTTTTGAAGCATTTGAAGATGAAAGGAAAAAGAATGAGACTGGTAAGAAATCGATTGTTAAGTATAACAAGTGTCCGCCTCCTATCTGGGAAGGTAATTCTCCTAGGAAACCAAATGAGGAGCAAGTTGAAAAAGCAGTCAATATAAAGTTAAAATCAGAGGAAACTGACGTTTTACCAGATAACATTGATATCACGTTTACCTCGTCTGATACTGATCATGAGTCTGAGTTAATCAAAAAGATGGTCGATCAGGTGTTGGATACTGAGGAGGTGTCTGAGTCAAAGTCTGAGTCTGGGTGTTCAAATTCGTCAGTCAAAAGTTCGAGTTCGTCGGTCACAAATTTCAAATCATCGGAAAAACGGTCTTATAGTAAAGAATTTTTGTTATCAAAAGCAAATTTGGATGACGAAACATTTAAAGTTGCATATACTTTAAATGGTTCTGACAAATTATATTCTGATGAAGAGTTTCCTATGGATAGTGTTAGATTTGACAAGATCAAAAAGGTTTTCAAAATCACAGAAATTAATATTTCTGACACTAAAAATTTAAATCTTAATGAAAAATCTAAAAAATACACTTCAAGAGTTCAACAAAGGTTAAACAAGAAAAAAGGGAAAAAGGATTACAATTTTAGTTCTGGTTTTCAAAAGAAAACAAACCAAAATTGTAATTACAAAAGAAAAGGTTTATGTTTTATTCAGCAAGAAAGTTACAGAAAGGTAAACAATTCTAAACCAAAAACAAAATTTGTTTCAGGTGGAAGTGTTGAAGATGAACAGAAGAAACCTTTCTGGAAAGAAACAAACCAGGAGTTTCTTGTTGAAAGAAAAAGAACAGGAACTGGAGTTTTTCATTCAAGAGACATTCCAAAAGACACAAGAACTTGTTTTCAATGCCAAGTTGTTGGACACATAGCTCACAATTGTCCAAACAAAATCAACAAAAAACAGGAAGTCTCTGCAAAACTTAAAGAAAAAATGGTTGAAAAAAATGATTCACCAACTATAAACTTCAAAACTGTTGAAATTTCAAAGAATGAAGTTGGTGAAAATTCTAAAAGATTGTACAAAAAGAAGGCAAAAGACAACCAAACATGGGTTGTTAAGAAATCGATTGATAGTTCTGACAATGAATCTGATTCCACAAAATCAGAGGAGTCACAAAATGAGATTAATGATTTGTTGAATGATGCTGATATTAAATCAATGAGTGTGAAAGAAATTCAACAAATGGTTGGTAAAATTGAAATCTCAGATTTTGATATTGAAAAAACATTCAATGGTAATGTTAAAAAAATTTTCAAGAAAATGCTTGAGGGGAAAGTTAAAGGGGTTAAAGATTATTATGCAACTAAAAAGGCAACATATAACCCTACTAAACAAGAATTGGAAGCCACCAAGTCTGAGAAGACTTGGGTGGAAGTTTGTTTTCCGTAAGTCTCAGGACTTGCCGGAGATCCCAAGTTTATATCGTGGATCAGGAATCGGCATCATTCATGTTTTATGAGTTTGTATGAAAGTTGTTAAGATTGTTTAAATGATTACAGGATAAGTGTGACTTGCCGGAGTTTCCAGGTTGGTAAATGTGAAGCAGGAATCGGCATCTTGATTGGTAAAATGGTTTGTGTAGATGGTTTATTCCTACATATGTTTTAAATGTTGGATATTCTTACAAGTGGTAAGAGGTTGCTTAATTGCAAACAGTGAATCAAGAACATTAAGTTGTACTTGATTTACTACAGTTGATAAAACTGACAAGATGATGAACCATATCCCCATACTTAACAAGTGGTAAACCTACAAGTGGTAAATACAAACTCATTTTCCGGAAAAATCATTTTGATTAAAACAAACTTAAGTGTTTTGAAATCTAAATGAGAAAATGGTTTGTAATAAGGGGAGTTCTGATTGTTTATGCCAAGTGAATGGTGAATTGACGCAATTCGATATCGGTTGTCATTTTTTTTGTTTTTTGTACAGTTTATTTTTAAATTTCCTAAAATGTGTTTGCATTTTAGGGGGAGTAGAAAATTTCAGAAAATCCAAAAACATTAGAAAATTTGAAAAAGACAAAAACATGATAAAATGAAAAATGAGTTTTGTTGTGAAAAGAGGAAATGATAGTACATCAGTAGACAGTCACAGTATGCTAAAGAATTGTAATGTTTAAACAGTGTTAAACGGTCTCACTGATGATATGCCGATAGGTTTTTACACATTTAGTAAACTTTTCGGGATATAAACTAAAATTCAAACTTGCTTATTTCGTGGGGAACACTACTTGGATATATAGGTAACCCCTGAAATCTCGTTTGAAAGGTCCCTTATTCTGAGATACTAGGTCTTTATGCTCAGTGATATCTGGGGTATTATCCCGGGACTTCTGCTGAAAGGAATTTCTGACCTAGTCCTCGGAGAATACTTTCTGCATGCTTGAAATATAGCGCAGCCCTCAGCAAATTGATGAAACAATAAAATTGATAGTCATTGCTGTTGTAATCAAAAGATCCTCTAAAGGGGACATACCAAAAGTCGAAGCCGTCATCTCTCTGCGTATCGAAAGATCGACCTGAGCTCTCACGGCCCTCGTACTATAATTTATTCCCCTAACAGATATCATCTGTGGTATACTCACCTGTAAGACTGAATATTGGGATCTGGATACGGGAGTATATTCAAGAGGTGGGACACATGAATGAGTTTAAGTTCTTAAAACAACTAACTCATATCCTGAATCAGTTGAAATTTGTGTGAAAATTTAAGTGGATCAGTATATTGGCAATCTAAGTGAATTGTTTAATTCTTAATGTGTAACTAAGCTCAACGGTACTTGTGACTTGTCATAAACTGATATGATCCTCTTGCACGAACTCACAAAAATATTGTTTGTAAATATTTCTTTATTGCATTCCTTTATAATCAAAAATTACAAAAAGATTTTAGTGTGTTTTGGCATAAGTTTTGAAAAATCCAAAAAGATTTTCGACAACTGATATTGAAAAGCTGATTTTCAAAATTTCAAGTGCTAAACATGATGACATTATTGTAAAGAGGGAGTAAATCTTAAATGAAAAAATTATTTTTGAAATTTTACAATTGGTTCATCAAATGAAAGTGAGATGAGAATTTGAGGGAGAGTTAGTATTGGTGCATATAATTTGTTAAATTTTGAAATTTATATTTGGGTTAAGATTTTTCCAGATATTGACCTGATGCTGATAAACTTAAGGAATCAAGAGATCTGATCAAGAGAATTAGACTTGATTTTGAAAAGCCAGGTTTTGATATCTGAAGTTTTAGAGAGACAGACAGAGATCCTGAAGATTGTGCTGAAGAACAAAGGAATACCAGCAAATCAAGAGGGGGAGTCTGAAGAGAACATCTGAGAGGAAAAGTTCGGAAAAGCCCATAGATAGATCAAGACTGAAGAACTGAAGATACAGTTGGTGCTGGATGCTACTCGTCAACATCTGAGGGGGAGTTTGTTGATGCACTACATCTGTTGACTTCGTCTTGTATCGAATCTTAGATTTCATTGTATAGATCAGGGCACATGGTACGAGAAGTTAGAGATGATTTCGCTCATGTGTACAAGAGGGTATCGCTTATGTGTACATGACACATAAGCGAAATCACTAACATGGGGTATCGCTTATGTGGTTTGTCACATAAGCGAAACCATCACCCTATATATAGGGTCCTCTTGAGCGAAATCATAATCAGACTCTTGACAACTACGCCGAAGTGCTGCCGGTGTGAGATTTGAGCTGTAATTGTCATCCAATCAATTAAACAGTGTTTTAAAGCTATTTCTACCTGTGTTTCTTGTAATTCCGCACCTGAAACATAGGAGAACGCCTCTGATCGACTCGTTCGGATCCGTAACCGGTCCTACAGTATCAAGTAGGCCCGTGCAATTCTTACTGGGATCGCACGAGTCGGCCCGTTGGTACTTAGACTATAGACTAGGTCGTTTCTAAGACGTCAACCCGGACTAGGTCGAGTCTTGCCTAATTCCATATAGTTATGGCTCTGATACCAATCTATCACACCCCAACCGATGGCGGAATCATCGGGGCGCGGCACTAGGCGAATCAGATTACTCAAGAGAATCCATAACAACTATATTGCGACAGTATTTAATGCGTTCATTATCCCATACTAATAAACAATTACAATCACATAAGCTGTCACGAATTTCCTGTTTTCTCAAATAATTCAAATCCGACAACCTAGATTTTAGGTGTGTTTCTAGACTTCCTAGCTTGATTTGATGTAGTCTGCGACTAAACCAGCAA
The DNA here is from genome assembly GCA_030545235.1 of Helianthus tuberosus. Classification (NCBI taxonomy): domain Eukaryota; kingdom Viridiplantae; phylum Streptophyta; class Magnoliopsida; order Asterales; family Asteraceae; genus Helianthus; species Helianthus tuberosus. The sequence goes on along the minus strand of JARYGA010041007.1, from coordinate 21,018 downwards.
CATACGTTAAAATAATGTCAATACAAAAGTATTGGCGAGTATACATGTTTGATATGTAATAGTGTAATAGATAAAAGCTGCGAATTTCCACATACATAAACGTAATACACGACATATATACTCACAAAACTGATACTACCAGCTAAGTCCTCGAGCTTCGATCGCGATTGCTAAACTAGACCCCGTCGGGCGCAATAGTACTATACTAGTCATGGTGGGACGTCGCGAGTATAAGTCCTAGCACATATGTAACTAGCATCACGTATAACTATGCACATTGGTCATTCGCAAGTGATAAATAGTTTAAGCATTTGATGTGATTTGATTTGATAGCAACGTATGTTACACCCAAAAGTGCAAAAGCAAAAAGGGTTCAAGTATACTCACAGTCGGTGCTCAGCAAGCAGCAACCACAACTTGGTTGGATTGAAGGGAGCGCGTCTGAGATTAGCCTGATTTCAGATTGATAGTGTAAGCGTTGAATAGTGCGATAAACAGTGGCGGTGAACCAAGTGTCGGATGGTAATCCGGTCGGATGGCAATCCGATCGGATGGCCAGTCGACCGAGTGGCAATCCGAAATTATTGAAATTAAAGTCAAGTTGTGGAACCCAAGGTGTAATCCGATCGGATGCCAGTCCGATCGGATGACATGTCCTGTCCGTTCGGTTGACATGTTCTGTCCGTTCGGATGACATGTCATGTCCGTTCAGCTGACATGTCCTGTCCGTTCGGATGCCTGTCCGATCGGACGGCAATCCGTCCAAACGGTCAAGATGTCCTTGGCACTTTGACTATTTTGAAGGTCTTTGGGGGTTTTGATCGAGACCGTTTTGTGACGTGCTAAACAACAGAAACCCCATCTCGAACCAGGGGACCCGATCGGACAGGAATCACCCAAATCTGACCGGTTTACTGGTTCGTGACGGTCGTTCTTGGTTAACTCGAAATCGGTCGTCTCTGCATTAGAAACCAGATCTTGAACCAAACGACACTAAGAATGAGTAGAAGGTCGGTACAAGCTCTGATTCTATCGGTCTTGAGTGCTTTGAGTGTAAAAGAGTTTAAAGAAAGTTGGAAAACCATCTTTCAATCCTTTTATTCATGATTATGTGTAGATCTGTGTGAAAATGTTGTTTATTTTTGTAGAAATCCTTCGGATCTGAGTTGTTCTTGGTGGAATGAGGCCAACACTTGAAGTTCATAAGAACTTCATGATGACATCACCCTAGAACACCTCAAATCCATTGATTTCACGGTTAAAAGTTGAGAATCAAAAGATAGAAAGGTGGAGGAGTGCGTGTAGATCAAAGAAGTACAAGATTTCAGTTGGAAACTTACAAGAATCGCGAGGAATCGAGAGAAAAAGGTCCAAAAGCGTGTTGGTCGAGTGAGAGCTATCACATCACTGTTCAAGTGATGTGACAAGTGCTATTTATAGGTGAAGTGGAGTGAAGTGCCATTCGATCAAACGCCTCCGGCGAGCTGTCCGATCGGATGGCTGTTCGATCGAAGTGCCATTCGATCAAACGCCTCCGGCGAGCTGAGTTTTGGCGTTCCGTTTCGATTGTTAAGCGTTGCGATAGTTTAGTTACACATTCTCATCCACATTTTCATATGTTTATTATAATTAGCCACGTTGGGTCGTATATACATATCCATATTTCAAAGTTGCGATACAATAACCGGGTTTCGTTTCGAATATGCGTTACTTTGCGACGTTTCACGGTCATCGAGGAGGGTAGAATAGGTCCTCACTCAACGTCATCGTGAACGTTAATGTGTGTGATGTGATGTGCGTTTTGAGTAATGAGTTGCACTGTGACACATCACGGCTATCAAGGAGGGTAGAATTGGTCCTCATTTGACATCTTCGTGGTTGTCAGCAGTTGCAATGTGATGTGATAGCGATTGAGTATGTGTAATATGCGAAAATACTGCGATATAGCGATGTATGCGATATAGCTACATTATGATCCGAATCTCTTGTGCTAGGCGTAACGAGTATAGCGAGTAGTAACAACGCATGAAAGTGCGGGTTGTTACATGGCCAAACTTTTACAAGTTAGAATTATTGAAGGGAATTTTTAAAGTTGGGATTATTATCTGCCAAATAGTGAAACTTAGGATTATTAAAATCCAATAACCCTCTAATCTAACTACGGGTAATCTTAGTTGACTAAGGGATGTATGTGAGATTTCGAGTCTCTTGAAACAACTAAAAGGAACATGTGTTCTTCAATCTTCATCAATGCAATTGCTATTGATTGATATATGTTAATAAGGAAAGCAAATGAACAGTAGTGTCACACCCTCCAAAAACCCCACCCCGCCTTGGAGGCGTGACATGCCCAGGATCATAGCCACCAATCATATTGAACAAAGCATGTAAGTAATTTTTATAAAATCCAACACAATACAATTGGTGTCAAAACATAGTTTGAGTTTACAGTGGAAGCACAAAACATAAGTTTAATATTAATTGAAATGTTTTCCCACAACGACCATGCCTCCTTGTGCAAGCTCCTTAAGCTAGGGATCTAACGACCTGCAAGGCATGTAACAACGAGTCAACAACAAAGTTGAGTGAGTTCACGGTTTCTGTTCTCTGGCTTACTAGCCCGTAGGATTATCCCGAAGTTTTGTTTTGTTGTCCTACCCAGGACGAACGTACGTTATTCTGCACTCTGGAGAATTCGTATGTATCGCGGTCTCCCAGACATGTGTGCGAAGATTAGTGGAGTGGCATCTTACCTACTGAGGATGGCTGTGCCTTGTAGAAAATAAAGTGTGAACTCAGTCAACTTTGTTGTTGACTCGTTGTTACATGCCTTGCAGGTTGTTAGATCCCTAGCTTAAGGAGCTTGCACAAGGAGGCATGGTCGTTGTGGGAAAACATTTCAATTAATATTAAACTTATGTTTTGTGCTTCCACTGTAAACTCAAACTATGTTTTGACACCAATTGTATTGTGTTGGATTTTATAAAAAATACTTACATGCTTTGTTCAATATGATTGGTGGCTATGATCCTGGGCATGTCACGCCTCCAAGGCGGGGTGGGGTTTTTGGAGGGTGTGACAGATTGGTATCAGAGCCATTGGTTATAGTGAACTTGGTTTTAAAAAGGGAAAAAGTTTTTGATGAAAACCAGACTATAACCAGTACAGTGCTCAACGATCCACAACGACACTTCGCTCCACGTGCAAGACTCGACACCATAAGTGGTATGATTTATGTTATATTGTCGGTTAGATAGTTCTCACTGTGCATTAGATAATGTAGTAATTGCTATTTGAACCTTGTGTGCTTACGCTTTACTATCGTCCCACACTTACGCACTTTCGCGACACTTTCCCCACTTACGTTGCTTCATTATGAAGATCATGAGCGGACGTGGAGGACATATCAACCTCGCTCAAGCCCAGTTGACGGCTTTGATCAACGAACGAGTCGCTGAGGCACTCGCAGCTAATCCTGCAGGAGGCCAACATGCTCAACCTCCTGTGTGCACGTTCAAGACGTTCATGGACTGCCGACCTACCACTTTCAGTGGCACCGAAGGAGCAGTGGGCCTTCTTCACTGGTTTGAAAAGCTCGAGTCAGTTTTCGAGATGTGCGAATGCCCCGAAGACCGTAGGGTGAAATACGCTACCGGAACACTTGAAGGGGTAGCGCTCACATGGTGGATTTTGGGGGTGTGACAAGTAGAATGGCAATTTTGTAATTGTTGGAAATATTAAAGAGGAACATACAAGTTGGTATGTTTCCTCCATCCCACATTGGTGAGGGAAGTGAAATTTGAGTGGTTTATAAGGGATTACTCCTTATGGGCCACCAAAGTGTTAAATGGGTTGAAAAGTGGATAAAGCCCACACGTGCGCTGAGCCGAGCCGCGAGCTCGCGAATGGGCGTGTTTGAGGCGCACTTTGTACTGCGCACGTACGCATCGTTACTAGGAGCTAAGGATCTTTTATTTTCAGCTAAGGTCCGGTTCAGGTGCGTCAGATCTGTGGATCGAATGAGATAAGATTGAGATAGAGGTGAATTCGAAACAGTAGGGGTTATCTCATTATCTCTAGTAATTCGAATTCGTGTGGGATATCTCCAGCAACCGAATTTGGTTCTGGATGGTTATCCCACTCCCTGTTTTTCTCATTGTCTGGTATGATCACAGGCTATAAATAAAAGCCTCCTGCTACCCATTCTAAACACAGTTTTTAACAGCCTCTCATCTTTTGTGCAACAGTTTCTTTTCTAGCTTCTGCGTTTTTCTGGTTTCCATTGTTGTTGGAATTCAGAAAAGTTCTGCATTAAATCCTGGGAGTTTACGCTGCAGCTCACAACAATACGAGCGCATAAAATCCTTTAAGGATAGGAATCATCCGTGCAGCTCGAAGATCGTTTTCCTAATCACCAGGTTGGTTTTAATTTTGTACGTTCTTTAAATTCGTCCGATAACGGGACAGCCTTCTTCTACCTTTCTTTAATCAGTTTGCTCAAGTTGGAACAAACTGGTTTGGCCAATAACTCGGTAATTAATAAAGTTTATATTAATTTACTGTTTGATTGAAATATTTTCAACAATCTTAAAGGATTTTAATTTGTGTTTAATCAACAGTACTAATGGACTCTGAACTACCAACAGCTAATCTGAGATTCATGAATAAAGAGTTTGTCAAGTTGGACAGATTCGATGGCCAGAACTATACCCGTTGGGAGGACAAGGTTAAGTTCATGCTAGTTGTGCTGAAACTCTACTATATCCTTGATCCAAACTTGCCTGAAATCCCTGAAGACCCTTCTCTTGAGGCTGGAGAGGTCTCGGATCAAGATTTGGCAAAGCAAAGACTTGTCCGTAAGGAAGCTGAAGATCTTTGCCTTGGCCACATCAAAAATTCTCTTTCAGATCGTCTCTATGACTTGTACGCGTCAGTAAAAAGTGCTAGAGAATTGTGGAAAGCTTTAGAAGATAAGTACAAGGCTCATGAAGAAGGTACTAACAAATACCTTATTTCCAAGTACTTAGACTTTCAAATGGTTGATGACAAGTCAATCCTGGAGCAAGTGCATGAACTCCAAGTTCTTGTTAACAAATTGACCGCACTATCTATTCCGCTCCCAGAAATATTTCAAGTAAGGGTCATTATTGCAAAACTGCCTCCTAATTGGAAAGATTTCTCAAAGAGAATGATGCACAAGTTTGAGGACTACTCTTTCGATGAACTGTTGAAGCACCTCCGAATTGAGGATGAAACGCGCAACAGGGACAAAAGAAGTAAAGTCGGATCGAGTGTAAATCATGTTGATGGAGGATCTGGTCAAAAGGGAAAAGGGGCATCAAAGAATAAGAAGTTTATAGCACCAAAGAAAAAGGAATTCTAGAAGTCACAACACACTAACAACCATCAACCAAAGAGGTCTGGTAAATGTCATGTTTGTGGAGAAACCGGGCATTATGCACGAGAGTGCTCCCAAAGGAAATCTGGATCTACGGTTGGTAGTACAAGTGCTGTTGATGTTGAGAAACTCACCAATCTAGTGGCCAATGTGGGTCTTCGAGAAGTTAACATGCTTTCTCAATATACACGCATTGTGGCGTGTAGAGGATGGTTTTTTGGATTCTGGAGCCACTGTTCATGTTTGTGGGAATCGTGGCTCGCTTCTCACTTATGGTCATGTTCCTCAAAGAACAGTGGTGGTATGTGCTGATGGACATCGTGTGGAAGTTCTTGGTAAAGGCACAGTGCGACTAAAATTTAAAGATGGTCAAGTGGTTACCCTTCAGGACGTGTTGCATGTTCCTGGTATCACCAAGGGTCTTGGTCTGCTGATAAGTTTGATCGAAATGGTTACACGCTGGTTCTCAAGAATCTTCGTGTGAAGTTTTCTCTAAATGACATCTATGTGGGTCAAGCAAAGAACACGGGTGGAATGTATCGCCTTGACTTAGCTGAAGATGGGATTGAAGAAGAGGAAGACTCGGATGAAGGGGCGTTTCTGTGATTGACGGTTTGGGGAATGTAATGCAATGGGTTTTGAATTAAATGAAATTATGTCTTCTGATTATATCGCTTGTTCAATTTCTTTATGGCATAAACGTTTAGCTCATACAAATATTTAAAACATTGAAAATATGCAAACTAAAGGTTTATTAAAATTAAAAGATAAAGACTTTGAAAAATGCGAAACTTATGTGAAATCAAAATTCACAAAATTGACCTTTTCCAAGTGTCCATAAACGTAATACATCACTACTAGAACTAATTCATTCAGATTTGTGAACTGAATGGAGTTCTTACTCGTGGGGGTAAGAGATACTTTAATACTTTCTGCGATGACTCGAGCCGATACTTATATGTTTATTTATTGCATTCAAAAGATGAAGCTTTTGAGGCATTTAAAGTGTATAAGGCTGAGGTTGAAAAACAACGAGAGAAACGCATTAAAATTCTTCGCTCGGACAGAGGCGGAGAATACTTTAACCGAAAGTTTGATGCATTCTGCGAAGAGGAAGGCATCATACATGAGACAACTGCACCGTATACTCCCCAACAAAATGGTTTGGCTAAGAGAAAGAACCGAACCTTGGTAGAGATGGTTAACTGTATGTTAAATCAATCGGGTCTACCTCGTAATATGTGGGGGGAAGCTTTGTTAACCATATGTTATGTTCACAATAGGATCACTAGTCGTGTGATACCAACGAGACCATATGAGTTGTGGAAAGGAATAACACTAAACCTAGAGCATTTGAGGGTTTGGGGATGTCTTGCCTATTATCGCGTACCTGATCCAAAGACACTCAAACTGGGAGAACGAGCTTTCAAGAGTGTATTCATTGGATATGCTCCGCATAGTAAGTCTTAACGATTATTGGATGACGAATCAGGTATAGTTGTAGAATCCAGAGATGTGGAATTCTTTGAGAACAAGTTTTCTGGAGATGATGAAAACTCAAATTACACCACAGCTTCTAGTACTTCTGGAAAAAGAGTCCAACCTTCACCGATAGTTGAAGAATCAAGGAAAAGTACTAGAGTTAGAACAGAGAAAAGTTATGGAGATGATTTCTTTTCTTACCTGGTTGAGGGAACTCAAAAGAAAGTGACGAGAGAGGCCATTTTCGCTGTAAATTTGAATGATGATCCTAAAACTTTCAACGAAGCAATGTCATCAAGAGATGCTCCTTTGTGGAAGGAGGCAGTCAATGATGAAATGGATTCCATTATGGGAAATGGAACTTGGGAGTTAGCTGATCTACCCAAGGGAAAGAAACCTATTGGATCCAAATGGATTTTCAAAAGGAAGTATCATCTAGATGGATCCATCTCTGCCTATAAAGCGAGATTAGTTGCTAAAGGGTATAGGCAGAGAGAAGGGATCGACTATTTTGATACCTATGCACCTGTGGCTAGAATTAGTTCTATTAGAACTCTAATAGCGGTGTCTGCTTTGAAAGGGTTGTACATCCATCAAATGGATGTAAAGACTGCATTTCTAAATGGGTATCTAAACGAGGAGATTTATTTGGAGCAACCAGAGGGATTTGTGATGCCCGGACAATAGAAAAAAGTGTGTAGACTTATTAAATCTCTGTATGGTTTAAAGCAAGATCCTAAACAGTGGCATGAGAGATTTGATACCACTGTGACTGCTTTCGGTTTTCAACACAATAGTGCTGACAGATGTATTTATACTAAATGCGAACCTGGTTATACAGTCGTGATTTGTCTCTATGTTGATGATATGTTGATCATTGGCACTTAGCTTGAAGGTATTTCTAAAACTAAGAAATATTTGTCCTCGAACTTTAAGATGAAAGATCTAGGAGAAGTTGATACCATTCTTGGGATCAAGGTGAGAAGAATTGGAAGTCAGTTTTCTCTAAGTCAATCTCATTACATAGAAAAAATTCTGACTAAGTTTCGACTGGAGTATGCGAGTGCTATTGGAAGTATGATGTATGCAACGCATTGCACTCGTCCTGACGTTGCTTTTGTTGTAAGCAAACTGAGTCAGTATACTGTCAATCCAGGGATAGAACACTGGAAGGCAGTGGGTAGAGTACTTGGATACCTGAAAAGGACCAGTAACTTAGAACTGACATATACGTCTTCTTCCAGAATACTCGAAGGTTATTCTGATGCAAGCTGGATTGATCACACAAGTGATTCAAAATCTACAAGTGGATGGATTTACACTCTAGCAGGAGGAGCAATTTCTTGGGCGAGCAAGAGACAGACATGTATTGCCCACTCAACTATGGAAGCTGAGTTCATAGCATTTGCTGCGGCTGGTAAGGAAGCGGAGTGAATTAGAGATCTACTTACTGACATCCGTCTGTGGGATGTTCCAATGTCGTCCATTCCCATATATTGTGATAGTGAGGCCACACTATCTAAAGTATACAACGCAATGTATAATGGGAGGTCAAGACACATAGGTCTTCGGCACAATTATGTGAGAGAACTGCTTGAAAGTGGTACCATCAAGGTTGTCTATGTCAAGACAAGTAGGAACTTGGCAGGTCCGTTTACTAAACCTCTGACGAGAGATTTGGTTGTGAATACCGCAAGAGACATGGGTCTAAAACCACAATAGAATTGTTAGTGATGGAAACCCAACTTGAACTTAGTGCTCCTATTTCTCAAGTTTAATGGGTAAAAACGAAGTCACTTAACGATAGAAGGTACTATCAAATTTTGATAGATCCATGTGAGGTATGATATTACGTCGTTGCCGAGAACAAGGCTGAGCTAATGCTCTTAACAAAGTTTTGGAGGCATCAAATCAACGTGAATGATGTAAAATTTCGCCTATATGATCTAGGGGTGGTGCCGCTTTGAGTGAAGATTAGTGGTTTATCTTCTAAACGGTCATGAAAAGGATTTATAGCGCACGGCCATATTCGCGCTCAGTGAGAACGCAAAGTCAGCTGGTGATATGTGGGGGTAAACCGAAGAGGGCTATCAGGTTAATGGTTTAATTCCATAGGACACCGTCAAATCTGCCTCTTCTTATTTATCAACATAAACTGGGTTTAATCTTCATGACACCTAGTGACATCATCAGTCTAAGTGAAAGGAAACATTCCAATTTGGTGGGGGATTGTTGGAAATATTAAAAAGGAACATACAAGTTGGTATGTTTCTTCCATCCCACATTGGTGAGGGAAGTGAAATTTGAGTGGTTTATAAGGGATTACTCCTTATGGGTCACCAAAGATTTAAATGGGTTGAGAAGTGGATAAAGCTCACACGCGCGCCGAGCCGAGCCGCGAGCTCGCGAATAGGCGTGTTTAAGGCGCGAATAGGCGCGTTTAAGGCACGAATGGGCTTTATTTTTAGCTAAGGTCCAGTTCAGGTGCGTCAGATATGTGGATCGAACTAGGTAAGATTGAGATAGATGTAAATTCGAAACAGTGAGGGTTATCTCATTATCTCTAGTAATTCAAATTAATGTGGGATATCTCCAGTAACCGAATTTGGTTCTAGATGGTTATCCCACTCCCCGTTTTTCTCATTCTCTAGTATGATCACAGGCTATAAATAAAAGCCTCCTGCTACCCATTCTAAACACAGTTTTTCGCAACCTCTCATCTTTTGTACTACAATTTCTTCTCCAGCTTCTACGTTTTTCTGGTTTCCATTGTTGTTGGAACTCAGAAAAGTTCTGCATTAAATCCTGGGAGTTTATGCTGCAGCTAACAGCAATATGGGACCTTCTACCTTTCTTTAATCAGTCTGCTCAAATTGGAACAAACTGATTTGACCAATAACTCAGTAATTAATAAAGTTTATATTAATTTACTGTTTTGTTTGATTGAAATATTTTCAATCAGTAATTTGGTTGTTTACTAGGTTGAGAAAAGGGAGACCATGGCCAGAACCGGTAAAGAGAGAAAGCTGAAGAGTGAAGACTTTGACACAGAGAGAGTGTGCGTTGAGGGGGATGGGATGACAATGATTCCACCACTGTTATAACATGCTGTCAGTGTCAACAACACTCGACGAATGTGTTTGACTTTGGTGGCACAAACTAGGATTTGTGATTGTATGATTGTAGTTTTTGGTGGCAGCGAACATGGTTTGTGACGGAGAGCAACGAGGTATGTTTGACCGGATGTTGCCATAGAAGGCTGTAAAGCGGTTAGGGATTCGATCAACTTCCGTAACCCTTTTCTATTGCATGTTCGCTATTTGGATAAATCGACTGTCCCTAAACCTTAATCTGGCAACTAATGCTCATTACAGCAATTTAATGAGTAAGCCTAATAAATCTGGAAAAAAACTATCAATCGAACCCAAGATGCTCCCAAAGCCTATCCCATTGGATCATTATCATGCCACCCATCTCTATGATACCAATAATACTCCAATGGTCCACTAGTCATCCAAATTTTCCCTTGAAAAAACACTGTGTTTGTAGGTTAAATCAGATAGAGGATTATTGAGTTACTAAAATAGATTTTGTAGTGGAAAGAGATTGTGTTCTTTAATTTTTTTTCATCAAGGAAATTCAAACCATACCCAAATTATTCTACCAAATTATAAGATTAAATCGTTTCAATAAAAAAAAACTACTAAACAACAACAATCCAAATATGACAGTAATGGGATTCAGAATGAGTAGGAGGATAATTCTTCAATCACTTAGCATTATTAATGCTTCAGAAGACATTGTCAAAATCAATTCATCATAATCCCAGTTACATATTAATCATTAAAAAAATCAAAATAAACAAATAAAAATAAGATTTAAGAAAAAAAAAAAAAAAGGTGCAGTCATTCTCTCGGACAAATGCCTCGGTTTGTCGTCATGATTTTTGTAAGAATGGATAATCAGACTCGTCATCATGAATTAATCGTCATCGAGAAACAAAACTTACAAAAATAACAACAGATTAAAAAGAAAAAACATAAACCATTATACCTGTAAATACAATCAACAAAAGGAGTGATTTCAAGGTGATGTTTGCGTTTGTATATATAGCGGCGAAGGTGTAATTTAGGGCATCAATGAAGACATTAAGTTTGGGCTATATTTTCTTTATGGGCCTTATAAATAGGCTTACTAGTTATCAGTTACACCAATTGCCATTGTGGGCTTGCAAGGAAATCGGTTTGTAATAAAGGTGGGTACCAATTCGAGACCGGGTTGGTGACAAAATAATAAAGATCAGTTTGTAAAAAACCAGTTTGGGTTATAAAACGGTTTATGAGGGGAAGTGTTTAGAGGTGCACAAACCGGGCATTTTTAATAACCAGTTACAGTTATAGAACCGGTTTCGGTTTCTCGTTTCAAGAGTTGGAACTGATTATTGCTATAACGGGTTCGGTTCCGGTTATTTGACCAAAAAATCATACCCTATGTGCCCGGTTCCAGGTAAGGTTTTGTTCCGGTTCTTAAGAAACCGGGTATTAAAATACCCTATTTTCGATCTTTTAGTTTTATATTTTCATATTTTTTAAATACTCTATTGCATTTTTATTACCATATTTTCTAGTATTTTTTGTTTATTATTATTAAACATGCATTGTATAATGTAAGAAAATTAAAATAAATGAACTAACATAAATTTACAAGAAAGATATTAGAATCATGTATCGGATATAGCCGGGTATAATCTGTTCCGGTTCTTGTCCGGTTTCGGGTATTAATCGAGTATGATCGGTTCCGGTTCCAGGTATTGAGATCAAAATGCATACCCTATCTATACCTTACGGGTAGGATCGGTTCCAGTTTCAGGTATAAAACCTGGGTATTAAATAACCGGTTCTGAGTTTTTTTACCGGGTCCGATTCTAGGTACGGTTTTTTGTGCACCTCTAGAAGTGTTTAAACTTATTAAATTGATTAGGGTCGGAGTTTGTAACAAAAAAAAAAACAGTTTTTTAGATGTTTTTCAAATTTGGTTGGGTTTAAAGCTGTTTCAGAGAACGAGACTATGAACTTGAGAGTTGGATCGGGTGGCCAAAACAGGCTTTTATGTGCCCCTCTAATTTCTATACATGTTTCGAATGAAATTAGTAAAACTTTTAACTAAGTATTTTCAAATTTAAATTAAAATGTATATTAATTTAAGTATAAGTATATTTCTTAGATGCGTTTTGCAAAAACAGTTTGCTTTTCAACCTTTATGTTTTTCAAAACTTGTTTAGGTTTCAAAGCTTGTTTTCGTTTACCTTTCGCAGCATTCGAGTCCCCATCAGATGGTTTAACCTTAGAATGCTTATTCATCATTGCCTTCGGCTTTTCAACATTCATTGGCTTAGAATAAGGTTTATTTCTAGGTGTAACCCTCTGGCACATAGGGACGATGTGTGCAATTCCGTGCAATGTGATCGGGTATGCCACAGTTGCACATGGCAGGGAGGCGCACGGTTGCACACATGGGCACTGATGTGACGTGCGCGGTGCACCAAAGTGAGCCAATACGGCGCGACTGTGTGGCGTGCTCGTATTGGCTCACATGTGACGTGGCGCAGAAGCTTCCAGCAGTTAATGCCAGTGCAGTTACATTTCAGCATTTGAAACTGACAAGTCAATGCTTTTGACTGAGAATTAAATGACGAATTAAAGTGCATTGAAGACATTTAATGCAGTTTAATTCTCCCATTTAATTCTTTTTTAGTTTTGAGTTCAGACCTGCTGTATAAATAGGGAGGTTCCTACAGCAGGACAAAGACACCGAATTCACCAGCTCTTACAATCTTCTCTCACAGAATTCTTCTCATCTTTTTCAAGCATTCAAGGTATACCTTCGGGTTGCAGTCAAGACCGGCAGTACAACTGCTTCGGCTGTAACACCCCGTGTTTCGAAAGTTAAATTCAAAGCCAAGATTGAAGTTAAAGGAAGAAAAGATTGCTAATTGCGATTTGTCACTCCTTGCTCAACTAGTTTTTTGACTTCTTTGACTTGTAATCGAATCTATTATTTATTTTCTTTAGTTGTATTATGTGGAGTATCTATTAATAATCGAGGTTTAAATCGCTATTTAATCGCATGTTTAATCGATTTATCGCTTATCGCTATCGCAATAGAAACTCGAATTATGTGTTCTGGATATTGTTTTACGTGTGTGTGCTATTTATGTGTTACTTGTGCATGTTATGTTTATGTTGAGGTGTTAATCACAATCGCAATTGCAAATCTATCGCTCGCATCTATACTGACGAAATCATATGCCGTCATGGTATTCCTCTCGACATCATCTCGGATCGTGATGGTCAATTTACTTCGCGTCTCTGGCAAACTTTCCAATCCGCTATGGGTTCTCATTTGAATCTCAGTACGGCCTTTCATCCTCAAACGGATGGACAGACTGAACGTACTATCCAAACCCTAGAGGACATGCTCCGTTCTTGTGTCATCGACTTTGGTGGTAGTTGGGATGTGCATTTACCTTTGATCGATTTCTCGTACAACAATAGCTACCACGCCAGCATTCAAATGGCTCCTTTCGAGGCAATGTATGGTCGTAAATGCCGATCTCCTTTAAGCTGGCACGAGATTGGTGACAAACAATTTACTGGCCCTGAAATCATACAAGAAACAACGGATAAGGTTCTTCAAATCCTTGATAATCTACTCAAGGCTCGTAGTCGACAAAAGAGCTATGCTGACAAGAGACGCAAACCTTTAGAATTCAACGTTGGTGACCATGTTCTACTCATAGTGTCTCCTTGGAAAGGAGTGGTTCGTTTTGGTAAAAAGGGAAAACTTGCCCCTCGCTATGTTGGACCTTTCAAGATACTCGAAAGGATTGGCAAGGTGGCTTTTATATATATATATATATAATCGATTTACCTCAAGAACTCAACAACGTCCATCCAATGTTTCATGTCTCGAATCTAAAGAAGTGTATCGCTGAAGAAGGACTTCAAGTTCCCCTCGAAGATCTTCAAGTCAACGAAACCATGGATTTTGTGGAAAAACCCGTCGAAATCATGGATCAAGGAGTCAAGTTGTTGAGGCGCAATAAAATTCCTATCGTCAAGGTTCGATGGGAAGGAAAACGTGGCGCCGAATTCACTTGGGAACTCAAGAGTGACATGAAGACGAAGTATCCTTATCTTTTCGCTACTTCTTCCTAAATTTCGGGACAAAATTCCCTAAAGGAGGGGAGACTGTAACGCTCCGCATTTTTGAACTTTCTTGTTTTAGCAAGTCATGTTGTACTTTCCATATTTAGACTCTTGTACTCTCTTTGTAATCTACTTTCATTTTATTTGTAATTCGAGACTCTTGATCATAATGAAATTGAAGCTATTTTAATCATGTTTGTGTATTCATATTAGGCTTATGTGCGACTGTTAATCAAAATTCATGTTTGAACGATATATTATCCAAGACTCTTGATTCGTTATTACGCTCGTTAAACTAGTTTGAAACTTGTAAAATAATGAAACTCGAAAGCTTCGCGAATTTATTAATCGTCGAAAATCTTTTATCCTTTTTGTTATAAATATGGTGGTTTATAAATTGTTTAGTTAATTAAATTAATTAATTTTACAATAAAAAGAAAAAAAAAGAAGTTATTTTTTTTGTAATAAATCTAGTTAGTATCGTTAGATTTTAAAGTTAGAAGATACAAACTAATCTAGCTAGTTAAACTATAAGGTTAGTCTTTTACAATAACATAACATGTGTTATTTAAAGTACAGGGACTAATTGTGTTATTTGCTGAAAGATTAAACTTATAGGGACTGTTGTGTAATTTTTGAAAGTTGGTGTCTTAAAATCAAAAAGGAATTAAAATCACAAAAAAACAATGCACACAGCGAGACTCGAACTCGGGCAGCACGCCTACACGCACGCGCGTCCCACCAGCTGGGCTGCAGCCTTCTTGTTGATAAATCCTGTCCCTTTATTCATTTAAGCACTCATTCAAATAGCCTGATCAGCCCAAACAGACCTGAACAGACGCGTTTTTTGGCGCAAATTTGATATTTTTTTGAGTTTTAAGCAACTTTTAACATTAAATACACAACCACAACTTACCCTAATCATTACCTATAAATACCACACCTCTTTCAAGCATTATACACTTTTCAAATCATCAAAAACACTCTCAAATCCTCCCCAAATTGCAGCAAATTTCCAAGTTCGAGCAAATTGTTCAACCTCCACTAAAGTGAGCATAACTCACTCATTTCTTATCCGATTTAGTTCATTCTTTTTCCTATGTGTTTGGGTTGACCTTAGCTTCGATTCCATGGGTTTGTCACAGTAAATACGTCCCTGGAACTCTGGCAAAAAGGCTCCAAAGTCCACTGATTGTTTTTGTTTTCATGTAATCTTTGTTAAACTTAACCAAACTTGAGTTTTCTCATCTCAAACCTATGTCCTAATGCTTATAACCTCATCTATTGTTAGTTATGCTTAAAAACAAGGTTGAGACATGTTAAATCAGAGGTTAAAACCTCACAAACATTCTGTTTTAGTTAGGGTTTTACCCACAAGAAGTATTCAAGCTTGAAGCTTGATGTAAGTGTGATTGTTAGACTAGCTTGGGCTATCTTTCATAAAAATCCACTCACTTCTTGATGTTTTCTCATAGATTAGTTGTTGTATTTCATTATCTTTGTAAGTTCATGACCCTCCTTGGTTGTTTTTACATCAAGTGTAGTGGTGAACACTTAAGAGGTGCCTAAATGGAAGCTTGTTCTTCCTACCTCGTACATGATTTCCATGATACTTAGAGGTACCTAAATGGAGACATTAATCTCCTACCTCATGCTTGAACCATAGGACCTTGTAATCTATATATTATCTAATTATTCCATATGTATACCTAAGTAACTAAACTTGATAATAACTTAATAGTTACTTGTCAAGAATATGTTACATCATCTATGACCATGCCCTTGCTACGACTCTAATGGACCTTTGAATTTGTCAAGAACAAGAGTTATGTGTACAAGATGATTATTTTCACTTATGTTATTTTCCATACATTTTAGACTCCGAATCTATAATCTTCCGATTTCCCCAAACTCACACACCTATGTTTTCCTCGTGTAGAAGGACTAGGTGCTCCAAACTAATCTATCCATCAAAACCACTCGCGGGATTTCAAGTAGGAAAGCTTGCAAAAACCGTGAGTATACTCGATCCCTTTTCACTTTTATCACTTTGGGATGCAACATGTACATTATACAAAATGATACTCAAATCATTTTAAACATACTCTATCCATGCTTAACATGAAACTATGTGTGATACTTGTTATTCTCGTATGCTATGTAAGCTATTTGGTCGATATATGCTCATTAACTTTGCTAGCCTCCTTTAACAATTATAGCGCTATAGGATTAACGTATCGCCCGTTAGACTTGGGGTATTGTTAAGTTAAACATGTTACCTCCCGCTACTCTATTGGGATTATGCTATTTTTAACGCATTGTATACTTGGGTTTGAACATATTGTACGCCATATTTGCATACTAGTACTCACATATTATGAATCATGTTGGATATGAGCACTTTTTATTCTATTTATGCTATGTAACAAAACTTGTATACTCGCCTTTGCTTTTGCATTGAACTCTATTTTAATACATGTTGCAGGTTAATTGATGAAGTGATGTTACAAGATGAAACCAGATTTAGGGTGGACTAAATACACACCTAGATTAATCTATCTTTTGTTGTTATGTTACAATGTTGTTATTTTTATTTGAATCTTGTATGACAATTAGTCTTGAAATGAAATTTGAATTAAATTAATATTGTCACATAGTGTTATGAAGTCTCTTGCAATCTACGCACTTCGTCTCATCCCGATGTTTCCGCCATCGGTTGGGGTGTGACAGTATGTATGTATGTATGTATGTATGTATGTATGTATGTATGTATGTATGTATGTATGTATGTATGTATGTATGTATGTATGTATGTATGTATGTATGTAAGTATGTATGTATGTAAGTATGTGTGTATGTGTGTATGTGTATATGTGTATGTGTATGTGTGTATGTGTGTGTGTATGTATGTGTGTATGTATGTGTGTATGTGTGTATGTGTGTATGTATGCGTGTATGTATGCGTGTATGCGTGTGTGTGTATGTGTGTATGTATGTGTGTATGTGTGTATGTGTGTGTATATGTGTATGTATGCATATATGCATTATGTATGTATGCATGCATTATGTATGTATGTATGTATGCGGGTATGTATGTATGCATGTATGTATGTATGTATGTATGTATGTATGTATGTATGTGTGTATGTATCCTTAACCCTAACTATATAAGCATCCTTAACCCCCATTTTTGCAAACCCTAGCCCCCTTCCAGCTGCACTCTCTCTCTCTCTCCTTCTAATACGGCAGCTAGACTCCGACGATGGCATGGCGGTGCCGGTGGATTCCGACAAGCCAACCATACACAACCCCCACCCCTTCCTTGTACCACCTTATACACACACCCACGATTGTTTAGAGTGAGAAAGAGATACAGAGAGAGTGATCGATGGGAGAGTGAGAAAGAACAATGAAAGAGGAGGAGGCACGACCAACCACCATCATCTGGTGGCGACAGACTGCAGCAACGGCAACAGAACCACCACAGGCGGCGGCGCTGTGGTGGTTGGTGCAGGAAAATGACGATGGCGATGAAACTGGCGGCGACGATAGGGATGGTTTTGATATAAGTAGGTCCACTATAAGGAGCATGTGTTTTGATATTTGTTTTGCCTTTTGCTTTTAAGTGACTCTGTGTTTAATTTTGTAGTGAACAGAGGAGTAGATTTTGGGCCAACAAGTGATTATGCCGTTGGAATGTCTATATGTACCTCTAAACATTTATTTTCTTTTAGTACAAATACAACACAATACATGTTAGTATAGTTTCTATTTGAACAAGTTTTGTAAAATATGTATGTTAGAATGTAATTAGACAGGTTTATTGAAATTGTTTGGGTTTTGGCTTCATTTATATAAAATTTATATAAATTATGCTGCTGGTTTTGGTGCAAATTTAATATACATATATATTTATTTCAATAACTAGGCTATCACCCGGGAACATCCCGGGTTAGGAAAATTTAGTTTTTAATAATAAAAGGTATTTTACAAAAGGTACAGTTCATGTCACCATTCTTTTAGGTGTTTTCTGAATGCCTTTTACAAAAGGATATCTAAAACAAAAAGGTTGGCCTAAGACCTGGAATCATTTAACACGAGTCATTAAGAACACGTATGGTTACAAATTCCGTGTCACAGACAACAAATGAAGTTGTCTACAAATTTCGTGTCGTAGCTTATCCAATACAACTATGCGCTGCTGCGCCTAACCTCTGTAATTGATTTCTTTAAAGTCTACATTCAGAAATGTCATTTCCCTATTGATTTTTAACTCTTTTACAGGCACCCATTACTCACCATGTCTAAATTTCTTGCAAATCAATCGGCACTTTCAAAACAGCACAAGACCATAAATTTCATGCTCCCACCTCCCACTACATTAGGTTGTATAATTTTGTAATGGTAGGAAACTCCATCTGAATAAGAAAAAATATTAATAAATGGGTCATAAACAATACATAGCACAAACATTAGACAAATACCAAAACTAAAATAGGAAGACAGAATAAAAGTAGGAACAAAAGCAAAACAATTCTCCAAATTAATAAGGAAAAACGACATACCTACACAAAATTAACAAAACTAAAGCAACACGATACCTACACGACTATTTCATTTAATCCTAAATATGTTTCAGGAAGTTGAGATGTTAAACTTAACCAACTTTTATGGCATGTTAATCCTAAAATCTACTTGGTATTTTTCAACTAAACTCAGAGTCATGCTTTTAACTTTTAAAACAAAGGGATCTAATATTCCCAGTTGTTGCAAATTATTACCTAGGAGTGGGGGCGTCTTCTCGGATAGAATAGCAACTTTGGTTTTGCAGCGGGTCAAAGCTCAGCAAATCAGTAATGCCTACACTGAAGATTTTAATATCTTCGTTAGTATAAACGGATCAAATGGGTAATTTAAGTCTTTTTATTGTTACAATCGAAAAGGCTCAACTATAATGACCAAAAAATAAGCTTGGCCAAGTTTTAATCCATATGTCATACGTGGTGCTGGTATGAAAGAAGAAAGTTACACACCGACTTCCACTCCTAACTCCCAAGTCCAAATGACACCGACTTCATATCTAAAGAAGAAAGTTACACACCATATGAAATATAATATGATTTCAATTTCAACAAACAACAATCACTCAACATAGGTGAACTACACTACCCAGCCCAAATTTCAGCTACAAAATATTGATTTGAATAAATATAAAATTAGTTATTTGATTAAGATTGCTTAGTTATCAAATACTATCCTCTGAAACCAAACAGTCCATAAATTTTGTCCTACCCATTCCCAGTTGCCAGTTAACACCATTGATTTTTAATTACACCAGCACATGGCATCGTTATATAATATAACTTATATTATGTATCGAGTTAATTTCAAGTTATGTTAAATTCATATTAAGCAAACTTACATAATACACTATACTATAAGCACGATTCAACCAGAATCTTCGGTTAATTTTACCGCAAATCTAACAAAAATCAAGCAAACTTACGTAATACACTATACTATAAGCACGATTCAACCAGAATCTTTGGTTAGTTTTACTTCAAATCGAACACAAATCAAGCAAAATTACATGATAAACCACAATTCATTACCTTTGTGGGAACGATGATGAAGTTGGCTGGATCGATTAGAATTAGGGTTTCAACTTTCAAGTAATTCGCAGGAGAAGTTTGGACATCCAACTGTAACCCATCCCGACCCGTCCTGTTTTTTACCTTGGCCCATCCTGACCCATTGGGTTTTTGTTTTAATTTCAAGTTTACCCATCCTGGCCCCCTTGACTATAAACTTGATCCAAATTAACCTATTAATTTATTTTCAGCACCCAAATCAACTCAAAATTTCAAAGTTGGGTTAATATTGCCGGTCTACATAAACCATAAAATCAACCCAATGGACAATGACTATTGTTTTATACACAAAATGGTATAAGGAACATACCGGCCAACCAGAACACGATCCATGTCTTGTAACTCAGCTTCAAGAAACCGACACCCGCGCATAAACTTTTCAGTTTGGTATGAACAATTCTTTCCTGAAACAGGATATTGAGGTTACAAAAATTGAAGTTATATGCACATTCCTTGCATACTTCTTATAATAATTAACATGTGACCATTTTACCCTTCACTTTCAAACTCTCATATCCTAATAACCTAATGCAAGTTTAAAGGGAAGGGTATAAACGCCATAAATTTATAAATAAGTAATTTGAACTTATGATATTTTGTTGGGTAAATATGGTATTGTACCAAGTTTAATCACCCCAAGAAAGAAAACTACCATTCCGTAGCAGAAACGGAGATGATCCCATTTTGTCGCATGTATTATCATCACGGAAGTGCATCTGAACTAAAAGACTATAATCCATTATTCTAACGCCTTCCAGAAACTCACAATCTCTGTTGATTTGTCTGAAAATATATAAAACCTACATAGTGCATAAGCAAAGTGATAAGAGGATAAACGTTAGAAAGGCCCTATATGATGACATTTTTACTAACTTGATTAGTTCTTTGAACCAGTTTTCTTGAAGGCGAAACACATAGTTGAGGTTAAGATATTTAAGTGTGGTGGTCTCATCAATTTCTTCTTCGGTTTATCAGCCGTACGCCCATGTGATGATCCTTTAAGATCAAAACTTCTATGGATACGATACTCCAAACAAAACAGATTGCCAATCACAATAAACCGAGTCTGGACAATAAACCTTACCTGTCCAAAAGCTGGAAACCTTCACTGAATCGCAGAACAGATACAACAATATATCAGAAATAAAACTGTGAAGTATGTGAACAGTTCACAAGTTACCAATGATTTAAAAAGTAAATAAAAGTAAAGACATATGTATTGTAACCGTATTATAACACGCTAATAATTCATATGAAATAATGTCAACCCAACCTAACC